>JAOZJS010000539.1:0-28266 GCA_025882695.1 Amerodectes protonotaria | reverse complement strand
TATATCCATCACAATAATCATCTAACTAAATGACTATTTTATAAGTTTCACACGGTTTTCCTCAATGCTTGATAAACAATATTTTATTACCGAGTAGCATGAATGATGGAAGAAGATTCGGACAAAAATCCATCAGTAAGCTTATAGGATTTGGTCATCAATTCATGTTCAGGCCATAAAAACAAATGATGAAAATGCATTTGATTCCATCAAACAAAAACAATGCCAAAATTACAATGATGGATTAAACAGAATTTCTAATCACAGTTGTCAAGTGTGATCAATTAATTTAGAATTTTGCCATGTTTTCAATGCTCATGTACCGATTGACGTCACATATTTCATCGCAATCGAGAAAAAATAGTACAAACAAATATTGCTAAGAATGTGTGTTGGATTCAGGTGAAAAACAACACGATCCTCGAATAGGAATCAGAAAAAAATAGAATAAATCCATCCAGATTTGTTCATTGATCAAGAATGTGCATTTGCACTAAGTCCATCATCATCAAGCATTGAAAAAATCCTTGAAAGAATTATCATTACTATTGATGGCTGCAAACGTTAAAGCTATGCGGTATCTTCATCCATTTGCGACATGATCATCATCATCATCATCATCAGTGGAATCCGACATTGACAATCAATTATACAGATATTGTAGCTATTGGGATGTAACTAATAATCCGAATAATCAATAACAAATGTGTTTTTTACTATTTAGTTATTCAGTTGGGAGATAGAATCATTCTGCATTGATTATACTTGATGGTGGTTGCCTGAACATAATCATAATAGCTAATATCATCAACCTCGAATCTTTGCTGCTTGGCGGACTAAATTATGGAAAATTTCAAAAAAAAATCGTATTGCTGCTGCCATCTCTCGGTGAAATTTTCAGGCAGAGTTTTCTCAAAAGGTCACTAGATGGCACGCGTTCGTCATCTCTTTTTTATTTTTCAAAAATTGCCCGCATTTTTTTTTTGTGTGGATGTTCTCACAAACCCGATCTTCTGCCATGGCCATGTGTGTCAATGGATTTCGGATGTATTCTTTGCGTGAATCCTTGACAAATGTTCTGCAGGATTTATTTATTTTACTGTGTTTCATCATCAGATCATCAATGAGATCTCTTTCTTTCGGATAAGGTTTTTTTGAGGCTTCGGAATCGGAGCTAATTTCATTTGGATAATTATCACCTGCATGGTGATGATCATCATAAAACAATGATGGCCATCCACCAATGAATTATGTTTGCTTGGCGCTCATCCATCAAAACTGTTTGCAGGATTGTCAGTCAACTCGTTGCAGAAACTGGTCAGTCTGAATCCTTTTCTTTTTTTTTGTTCACAATTAGATGAATGCAAAACTTTGTTCAAAATCAGAGAACACAAAATACACCAACATGGTTTTTCGGGGTATTGGGATTGAGGTCATTGACGATGAATTTTAGCCCAAATTTATTTTTTGGCTAGATTCGGCCAATTATTTAAGCCGATCAGATTTTAGCAAAGCTCTTTATTGAAAAGCGTGATCACAAAAAGAGCTGTTGTGGTTTTTTTTGTATTCGGATCTCAAATCACTGGCAAAACCTGAGCTTTTTCAAACAGAAAATCCGAAAGAGAAAACGAAAGAGAAAGCAGCCGCAACAACAACAACAAAAAGTACGGTGGTCAAAATTTTCGGATTGGTAAATTGTACACATCCGTATCTGGACAAAATATCTAAGAGCTTTTTTTCGCAGTGTTCTCCTCTCCTCTTCTTCAAGATCCTTGTGAACCGATACTGGAAAGATACACCCAAGCATGTATCCGCCGCATTTATGCATCGGTTACAAACGTTCATTTGGATTCAAGAAACCTTCCCGTCCATCAGATCCTAGAAATTAGTTGATTTAAACTTGTGCTTGAAAAAAATAGCTTTTGTGTGGTGAATCAACAAGTGTATCAACAGGTGAAAAAATCATGTCACCCAAACATCGAATTATTCGGCTACTGTTGCCAACATTGTTGATTTTCAACATTTTGTTTGCAGAATTTCATCAGAATGTTTACGCCGGTCATGCAATAAGAAGAAGATTAATGAAAAAATTGATGGGCGGCAAAAAGGATAAGCTCGGGTTGTTGATGCTATTGGCATTGAAGAAGAAAAAATTCATTCCGATCCCGATGCCTGTACCGGTGCCGATATTGCCATTTGCTTTGTTAGGATTGAAAAAGAAACTGGATCAAGATTCTGAATACTACCTGGTCAAAGAAGGTGATGTTCCACCAAGAAAAGTGGTGAAAAAATATGTTAAACATCATGGAACGCAAAAAGTTTTGTGGAAAAATCCTTGAACATCATCATCAATACTTGTTTCATCATAAAATGCTCCTTATTCTATTCAAGAATCTGCTGAGGATTCAATCCTGATTTCAATTCTCAAATTTCTTTTGTGACGTGCGGCAAAACTCCGGCAAAGCACTGGGAAGTATGCAATGGTTGTTGATCAACCGGCTATACATCTTCAGATGTGTGTGTTCTAGCCCGAAAACCACCTGTCATCTGTCCAAATCTATGTACATCATGTTTTTTCCGTGTCTTTTTTTTTGTCATTAAATTAATTGAAAACGACCAAAAGTTAGCATCACACAAATAGGCGCTGTTCTCTTGACGATCAATTTTTGTTTACCTGTCCATATCCGCTTCTAGTCTTGTTGATAATATTATGTGAAACTGTTGCAAATCATTCAATAAATTTAACCATTTTTGTTGTTGTTGTTGCTGCCGTTTGTTGCTTAAAAAAGCATCACCAACTTTGGTTGGGTGACATGACCAATCAGATCCGGCTCCAAATCCGAAAATACACTCGCTTTTTTGCGGTTGAATTTTCCGCTTGATGCTTTGAAACGCTTATCTCACGTATGGTTGTATCTAAATCTTCTGCTAATGCATTCTCTTGCGCTTTTTTTTTCTTTTGGTTGTTTAAATTGGAATATCCTACTTCCTTATTAACACTAGAAATACTAGTATAAACATAGCCCAAGCCACACTAGTATCATATCGTGACCAAATCGCTAAATGAACAAAAACCATGGCGATGATGCTTGATGATGGTTTGCTTTAGGATTGTTATTATATAACGATGACCAATTGAAACACACCAACACACACACTTCGACACTCAGTCTAACGATGAAGAAAGTTAAATCCGCGAACACAGAGGGCCAAGAAAATTAATGCGGAAACCACAAATGTATGGACACAATTGATTTAATGATGATGATGATGCGAATTCAGATTTATAATTGCTTCTGGTTCGTTTTCTAAATTGAATAGCTTAATCGACCAACACCATATTGTCCATTGTTGAACAAAAAGAAGTGTACGTTCATTTTCTGATGGAATTATTGAATGGACAAAAAGGGGATAAATTTAATGATTTTAAATAACCATGTAGACAGGTAAACCGATTAAAATCAAATCAATAATCATTCGATAAAAGTGAGAGTTTATGTAATTGTCTTCGAGGTAAATTTTAGCAATCGAGTTGTGGTAATGATTTAATAATTGATTGATCGATTGATTGATGGATGAATGGATCTGGACAACCATCTTTATTTTTCTATTGATTAATCCCTAAAGCGGAAAAGCCATTTCGGTGTTGATGCCGCACATATTTTTCTTTCGTTTCAGATAGAAATAACCACCATCACCCCACCATTTTCCCCAGCTGTTTTTGATGATCCAAGCTTTTGGTGTATAGCCAACCAACACTACCGCATGATTAACCTTTTTCGAACAATTGGGATCATCAATGATACCTCTACGATAGTTAGCCGATAACCTATCGGCATTGATGGCCATGCTCAACGGACCATAAACCACCAATGCATTACGGATATCGTTGTCCGACAAACGTTCCACCTTACTGGATGCGGAATACTTTCGGCTGCTTCGAATGCAAAAATCTTTGATTTTAATCACCGGAGCATGTTTTTCATTACATCGTGTTGCTCCAGCTTGATAGGGCAATCTTTTTTCGGTTGTAAGACCTTTATACTTGGCATAGGTGAAAGCAACCAATGGTGAACCACCTTGACAACCATTTTGCTTACCACAAGAAACCAATTGACCTTCACTTAGATCCAATTTGCGGCCCTTTTTCTTTCTTATATAATAAGATTCTAGGACGCTGGCAGTGGCGAACGCCCAACAACTACCACATTTCAATTGATTCTTAGGCGGAGTGACCACTTTTTTGGCGCGCCAATCAAAACTGTGAGGTAATTTGTGAGCTCTTTTCCTGCATCTTTTGCTGGATCCATCCCTGAACCTAACCGTTTTATGAGGGACATGGTGTTTCAAACCATTCATGGCTTCCATATATTTTTGATCCTAAACAATCTCCACAACGTTCCTCGATGAAAAAGTGAATTTTTCATTTGGCCAACAATATACAAACCTTGTCGGAAAGTTCTGTTAGCCCAATTTTCATTTGCGAACTTTTCTGTAAGTTCAAACCACTGGTTGAGCCCTTTTTCCTCTTAGCCGGACTCTGTTGTGAATTGGCCTCTTTTTTCGAATGTAGCTGACAGAATCCTGCAATTTCGTTGACAGATTCAAACAAGCTCCTAACACTGGTGACAGTAGGTTTATTTTTTGGATAATGTTTATAATAAAACCTGATGAATTCGGCAAAGTGTGTTTGACCGTTGGCCATTTGCAAGAATTTCTTATCCATGTCATTATCGAGGGCTATATGTTCTCTACATTCTTTTCCCACTTTAAACATTACGTTGCGGAAATCATTATTAAGCGCTATGATCATTTCTTTTAAAGTTTTATAAATCACGTTTTGTACTTGTCCAAATAATTTTTGTAAATTATATGCATTAACTTGCTGGTATTGCAACAGGTTGAATGAGGATAAAAGCATAAGAACGAGGACAAATTTTTGCATTGCTCCAACCAAATAAAAACGGATTATAACCCAAAAAATTTTTCAAAAACCAAGCTCTTGTTAAATAGGTTTCAGAATATCAACTTAAACAATGATTTCGAATTAAGAATTTATTAATCCAACAAAAAAAAATAAAATAATTATGGCTATAGTGGATAAGCAATCTCGGTGTTGATGCCGCACATGTTTTGGTGTCTGGCCAACCGAAAGTATCCATCTTCGCCCCATCGTGGTCCCCAGCTATTCTTGATGATCCAAGCATCCGGAGTGTATCCCACCAACAACACTGCATGATTCACCGTGGTTGAACATGAACGATCATTGATTATACCTTGTCGATAGTTTCGCGATAATCGATCAGCGTTCACTGCAACATACAATGGTCCGAATGCTCGCAACGCGTTACGGATATCCTGATCGGACAAGTGTTCCACATGGCTACTACGAGTATATCTCATTCTACTGCGCACGCAATAATCGATTATTCTAATAACCGGATTCGGTGTACGATGACATTCTACCTGTCTGGCTTGGTAGGGCATGATTCGTTCAGTGGTGATGCCTCGATTTTTGACAAAATCAAAACCAATCACTGAAGAACCACCATTACATCCGTTTCGTCCACCACAACTGATTAGTTCCTCTTCGCTCAGATCTAAACCAGGCTGTGTATGGTTACCACGAATCAGATATGCAGATTCGATGGAACCCGTAGTGGCGAACGCCCAACAACTGCCACAATCACGTTGATTCTTGACCGAAGTCACCACGTTTTGGTCACGCCAATCAAAACTGTCCGGCAGCTGAGATGCGGTCCGAATACATTGAGGATTGGCTCCATCGCTAAATGATCTCATTTTCAAATCTGGCGCAGATGATGATGATGATGATGTTTTTCCAACCCAAAATTCGGGCGAATCTCTAGGTATCAAACCGAACATTTTTCTCATGTAAACTTCGTTCTGTCCAAACAACATGGAGAATAAATATCGATTTATCAATTATTGATTTGACAGGATCCGGAACCAACCTTATCTGAAAGTTCAGTAAAACCGAATTTCATGGTATCAAAATCATCGACAGCATCTTGATTAGGATCTCTTTGCTCCATCATTATGCACAATGCAATGATTTCTCGAACCGAACTCAATAAACTTCGAATACTTTCCAATGATATTCGATTCTCCGGAAATGCTTGATAGTAGAATTTAACCACGTCCCCGAAACGTCTTTGCTTATCGAATATGTTCATAAAAGTTGGCTCATTATCACTGGTGTTCAAGCGATATGCATAACAATCGGAAACGTTGGCCAATGATCGGGTAAAATCTTCATTATTCAATGGCAACAAATCACCAAGGCTTCTGTTCATGTCCATCATTTCTAATAGTAAATCGATTTGTCGCCGAAACTCATTAACAGCATCATCAAATATTTGGCCATGAACTTTTTGATGGAACAAGATTAATATTAAAACCAAAATTATTCGATTCATATTGGAAGACAAGAATTTGCATCTCAAACTAGAATTATCATAACTGAATGATCCCTTTTTATAGCATTATGTTCGCTGAAACAGATGTGTTCAGATGTGTGTAACCTTGGCGCCATTAATCCACCTGAACTTATAAATCAATCAATCAATCAAACAAATTCAATAAAATCTAAATTGTTCGATTTTTTCCTAATAGAAAAAAATCTGCCAATAACTGAATACCAGTCTAAATTTAGTTAAGGTCTCTATTTGGAACCTATATCCGCTTTATAAAATGAATGCTACTAATTTCTGTGATAACAATGATAACAATGGTATGTATCTCTTTATAGGACACGGGAATTCTATTCGAATTTTCTATTTATAACGTTCGTAACGTTCGTTCGATTTTTGGTCTGAAGATCCAATGAAAATTTTTATAGCAATTGCAGTGACAACCAGTTTTTGGCTGACATTATGTTATGCATTAACATATGCTGAAGAATGTTTATTACGATGTTTCGGTGATTATGATCATAGATTTGAAAAGATTCTGTCTTATGAACGTTCTTCCAAAAATGACTCCCAGGTGGCAGCACGTGGGCTGTGATCATAATTTTCTCATATTCTTCTTCAATCTTCAGTTTTTTGGTATTTTTTCCTTTTTTGAATTTTGTTGCCAGAATTAAAAAATTATCACATTTACATGTTGTATGAGGTTGAAACCCTAAATCCATAATTCATGCCGATAGGTTGAATGAATCTAATCCATCGGACAATAATGTTGGACGCAGAAACGTGATTGGCTCATAAAATTTATAATTACCAGTGATGCCCGGTGCGCGTCGCTGCGCTCACTGTGTAAACTATCTGACAGCTAACGCGCATCTTTTACTGTTCATAGTGGGTCTGGTCATCGTGTCAAATCATCACATTGGATGAATTGGAGAGAAAGTGATACCCCTCCTTCTCCTGCTTAGAGTGTGTCTCGTCATCGATTCGAGTCATCACATTGAACGAATTAGAGAGAGACACGCACACTTATAGCTTCTGGAAAAAAATGGTCTGCCTTTTTCCCTTCTTCTGCTATCTGTGTGTGTCTCGTTACCAGTTCATAACAGCACATTAGACCAAACAGAGGGAGGAATACACTTTCTTCTTCTGCTATATAGTTTGTGCCTCGTCACCAGTTCGAGTCATCACATAAGACCAATCACAGAGCGACACGCACACTTATAGCTTCTGGAAAAAAATGCTCTGCCTTTTTCCCTTCTTCTGCTATATAGTATGTCTCGTTACCAGTTCGAATCAGCACATTAGACCAAACAGAAGGAGGAACGCAGCTTCTTCTACTGTTTTGTGTGTGTGTCTCGTCATCGTACCGAATCATCACTGGACCAATCAAAGGGAGGAACGTAGCTTCTTCTGCTGTTCTGCTGGTGTTGCGTGTCGCGTCATCAGTTCAAATCATCACATTGGACGAATCAGAGAAAGTAATACAACTCCTTCTCCTTCTCCTTCTCCTGTTTATAGTGCATATTGTCGTGGTCGTCTCAAATCACAATGAACCAATCAGAGAGGAAAGCGGTTCTTATGGGCGTCAAACATGCACAGACACGTACTGGTTAAAGTTGCTTGCTTAACCCTTTCTCTACGAGTGTCGCCTACAGACGATCATAGATCCGTGCAACGACTTGTTGCTACCGGCGGTATTGCATAATCAATAAACAACTCAAATATTTATTTACAGGAGAAGGCAGGTAGAGAAAAATGTGAGAGATAAAGAAATAGAGAAAGAATAAACCAAAATATTCATCAATAAAAATTTGACAAAAAAATCAATAATTAAGTTAAAAATCAAAATAATCAAGAACGGAAATTCTGAGAAATAGAGCGAAAAAAACAGGAAAAAACATTGAAACGATCTTCATGATCTAGGATCGATGTGGACGATGATGATGGTGATGATGAAGTTGTTGTTGTTGTTGCTGCTGCTGCTGTGGTCCAATCGGCCGTAACTGTTCATGGAAATTATGGAAATTACCATCATTATGATTATTATTATTGTTGAAATTCATATTTTCCGCTTCACGTGACATGGTGCCAAAGAATCCTTTCCTCAATAATCCACTTAGTTGATGACTTTTGCTGGACATTGGTGGTGATGGTGATGATGTTGGACCTAAATTTGCATGATTGTTGTTGTTGTTGTAAAACATTGGGCTGGATGTTGTGGTCATCATTGGACCGATTGATGATGGCACAATCGGACCAGCAGGGGATGTCAAGTGTTCACCAATACTTGGTGGTGGTGATGACATTGCCATATTATTGATTGGCATATTGTTGTTCGAAACGAATGGTCGTTGCATCTGTTGTTGACTATGATGGCTGTGGTGTTGATTTTGTGACTGAACAATTGGCATCATGGGCGTTGTCGGGAACTGTGATACTGGTGGTGGTCGAATTGTTGAATGTAGAGGTTTATTATTAGAAGCTGCAGCTCTAGGCTCTTGGTTCAAATACACTGGACCCATCATTGGTGGTGGAATTTCGCGAGCATTATTCAAAAAATTCGGGTTATTCTCAATCTCATTCAAAACATGTTTGACCACTGGATGATTAACCGGATTGTGGCTGGTTTCCGCTTCATACTGATTAGATTGAAGATGTTGTTGAACTGGTTCCGGCTGTCTTATATCTGGACCATCATTCCACACAACCGAATCTCCTGATCCATAATGTTTTTGATTGGATTTTATCTTGGATAATTGATTGGACATGTGTCGTTTGTGGTGTTCTGCTGCTGTCATGGCCTCATTAACCAATTCTTTGATTGTGTTCAGTGGAATACCGCCAACAGCACCGACCTCTGCACTTTCATCTTCACCAATTGTCTGTTCGATAGGTTCGGCAGGTCCAATACTTGCACCTTTGTTTTCATAGTTATCGATAGGCTCGAACACAGTGCTTCGAGGTTTTTTGAATTCTATTTCAGGTATTTGTGAGGCTGCGGTTGGATAATCATTTCCACCATAATCGCCTCCATTACCATTGCCCCCAGAGAATCCACCGGAACCACCGGAGGAGCCGCCATTGTATTCGTCAGGAGGGATGGATATTTCCACAGTGTTTCCTTCATATCCGCCACCGCCGCCAGAATTTCCTCCACCATATCCACCTCCAGCACCCGAATCACCACCTCCATAGCTTCCACCACCGCCGCCAGAATTGCCTCCACCATAGCCACCTCCACCACCTGAATCACCACCGCCATATTCTCCACCACCTCCTCCGAAATCTCCACCACCAAAGCCTTGTCCGCCAGAGCTGCCACCGCCATAGCCTCCACCACCACCTGAGTTGCTTCCACCATAATCGCCGCCACCAGAGCTGCCACCGCCATAGCCTCCACCACCACCGGAGTTGCCTCCACCATAACCACCACCACCACCGGAATCACCTCCGCCATAACCGCCACCAATAGCGGAATCACCAACTCCATAGCCGCCGCCACTACCACCAGAATTGCCTCCATCATAATCACCACCTCCGGAACTGCCGCCGCCGTAACCGCCGCCACCACCAGCGTTGCCTCCATCATAGCCTCCTCCGCCACCGCCGGAATCACCACCACCATAGCCTCCTCCGCCACCACCTTCGTTGCCTCCACTGTAGCCTCCTCCGCCACCGCCGGAATCACCACCGCCATAACTTCCGCCGCCACCGCCAGAGTTGCCTCCACCGTAGCCTCCTCCGCCGCCGGAATCACCACCTCCATAACCTCCTCCGCCACCGCCAGAGTTGCCTCCACCGTAGCCTCCTCCGCCGCCAGAATCACCACCTCCATAACCTCCTCCGCCACCGCCAGAGTTGCCTCCACCGTAGCCTCCTCCGCCGCCAGAATCACCACCTCCATAACCTCCGCCGCCACCTCCAGAGTTGCCACCACCGTAGCCTCCTCCGCCACCGCCAGATTCGCCTCCTCCGTAACCGCCGGAATCACCACCGCCATAGCTTCCTCCTCCAGCACCGGCATTGCCTCCATCGTAGCCACCGCCGCCGCCACCACCGAAATCACCACCACCATAGCTTCCTCCGCCACCACCGGCGTTGCCTCCACCGTAGCTTCCTCCGCCACCGGAATCACCGCCGCCATAGCCTCCTCCGCCACCACCAGCATTGCCTCCATCGTAGCCACCGCCGCCGCCACCACCAAAATCACCACCACCATAGCCTCCTCCGCCACCACCGGCGTTGCCTCCACCGTAGCTTCCTCCGCCACCGGAATCACCACCGCCATAGCCTCCTCCGCTACCACCGGCATTGCCTCCATCGTAGCCGCCGCTGCCACCACCGAAATCACCACCGCCATAGCCTCCTCCGCCGCCACCACCAGCGTTGCCTCCACCGTAGCCGCCTCCGCCAGAATCACCACCGCCATAACCTCCTCCGCCACCACCGGCATTGCCTGCATCGTAGCCGCCGCCGCCACCACCACCAGAATTGCCTCCACCGTAACCTCCACCTCCTCCTGAATCACCGTAGCCGCCGCCACCACCGGAATCACCACCGCCATAGCCTCCTCCGCCACCGCCACCAGAGTTGCCTCCACCGTAGCCGCCTCCGCCACCACCAGTATTGCCTCCTCCGTAGCCGCCGCCGCCAGAATCACCACCACCATAGCCTCCTCCGCCACCGCCAGATTCGCCTCCTCCGTAACCTCCGCCGCCACCACTAGAACCACCACCACCATAACCTCCTCCGCCACCGCCGGAATCACCACCGCCATAGCCTCCGCCACCACCACTGGAACCACCGCCACCGTAGCCTCCTCCGCCACCGCCGGAATCACCTCCTCCGTAACCTCCACCGCCACCACTAGAACCACCACCGCCGTAGCCTCCTCCGCCACCGCCAGAATCGCCTCCTCCGTAACCTCCGCCGCCACCACCGGAACCGCCACCGCCGTAGCCTCCTCCGCCACCGCCAGAGTTGCCTCCACCGTAACCACCGCCCATTGATTTGCCACGACCACGGCCTCTTCCCATGCCGCCTCTTCCTTTGCCTTTGCCCTTGCCTTTTCCTACGGTGAAAAGAATTTAATCAATTGCCATTGTCAATCGCAATGATGATCTACAAAAAAAACCTACCACTGGTAGCAACCGCTTTCATGAGCAACATGGCTAATGTTTTTTCATCAACATATTTTTTCACTTCTCTTTCGGCTTGTTTATCACCAAGACCGGGCATCACCAACATTTTCCGCCCCCGGCCTCTACCTCCTCCACCACGTCCATAGCCTCCCATTGATGGACATTTTGGTCTACACCCGCCTCCACCTCCTCCTCCTTTGTTCAATAAACTACCAAACAAATTGGTGAACATGGAAAGTTTGCTCTTCAAGCCCATATCCATGCTCATCATGGGCATCATGAAAGTTGCACTGGTGTCAAGGTCTGTGGTGGATTTCGTTTTTCCTGTTGGGGATGAGGCTGCTGTATTTGAGGCTGATACGGGAGCTGTTGCAATAGGTTTCAAAGCTGTTGCTGTTGGAGCTGATGCTTGCATGGTAACAGGTCCCGCTACTGGAACATTGGGTGCAACAGGTAATACGGGTGACTTTGATACTGGTACCGGGACGGCAATGGCCGTAGCTGTTGCTTTAGTTAACGGTATTACTGGGCCTGGTAAAGCAGGCACAATGGTTGGACTTAACGGGACAGCCATGGCCATTGTTGGCGCTTTGGAAATAGGTACAGCCATTATCGGGGCGGGTATTTTGTGCATTATAGGAGATGGTGATGACGATGATGATGATGCCGGAACTTTTGAAATCGTCGAAGGCACATTGATTGATGGCATAGCTATGGCCGGCAATATTGATGGATTAGGACTGGATCATTTTAGGAGAGAAAATAAAATAAATTAAATCGAAATTCGGGCACCAAAAAAATTGAGGTTAAAACATGTGCTGCCATCTATTGGATTAAGAATTTGAATTGGTGTCAATCTTTTGACAAAAATAATTTTGAAAAAAAAATTAATGATGCAAATATTCGTAGCATAACCAAGAACGAGAAAATAACACCACTGGTTGTTGTCGTTGTTGACCATTCAGACATTGATAATGATGACAAATCTTATGGATGTGTGTTCTCGCCGGACGATTCAATTCAATTCAATTCAATTCAATTCGGTTGCTTTCCTTTGAAAAAGCACACCAGTTATTTGGTACCAATTTTAGCAGCATCACAAGTGCAACTAGGGTTCCACATTTATTCATGGAAACACAATGGTTGCTGTTGTTGTTGTTGTATCATAACAATGCTATAAAAACACACATAATTCAACAGACAGACAAATGCACGATCAGATCGGATCGGATCGGATTGGATCGGACATAGACATTCCATTCATTCATCCAGTACAGAAGTCGCCACCGAAACACACACACACACACACACACACAGACAAACATAACCGAACACAATTCACAGAAGAAAAATGATTACACTTATCATTGAGGATCCAACAACAAACAACAATAATGAAGATGGTGATTACGATAATTCATTTATATGTTTGTCCGTATATTTATCCATCAATATATCCAGCCATACTGGAAATACATTTCTCGCACAAACACTGTGTGGACCCTGTGTGTGTGTGTGTGTGTGTGTGTGTGATTATGTGTTACAAACGTTGAAAGCAATAATGATCGGGAAATGATCGGAAAAGTATTCAAAAAAAAAAATAAGGCCAGAGTAAAGCCATGGTCCAACAAAAGACCTACACCGGAGCAACACGGGTAGCAGTTTTTTATTTTCTCCAAACGGCTCTTTTCGATGGCAAGACAAATCTTTTACCAGCAATATTTCATAGCAATATATATTGATCATCGCAATTTAATGATGATGATGATGATGATGATGGTGATGATGGCAAGCGAATAGAATCGAAAATAGCCACAATCGCCGTCGCCGTCGACGCCGATTTATTGTTATCATAATCATTGTGTATTGGTGGTTGTACAAGCTAAACTACCATCGACTGAACGATCGATGGATGGCCGGTTTTGGATCTGGTTCCTCTCAGTCAAATGGTCACCACTATCATCATCACCTAAATCAGGAATGAGCAACCTTTTTTTTTGTTGAACGGGCCAATTTGAATTTTGAAATTTTTTTTTGGTGGGCCGCACAAGTAGTGCAAAATCTAGACCTACGACGCAATCTCTGAACAGCAGAACAGAAGTACACCTCCTCTTCTACTGTTTATAGTAATGCCTCGTCATCGTGTCGACTCCTCAAATTGCACCAATCAAAGTGAGGAATACACCTCCTCTTCTACTGTTTATAGTGATGCCTCGTCATCGTGTCGACTCCTCACATTGCACCAATCAAAGAGAGGAATACACCTTCTTCTACTGTTTATAGTAATGCCTCGTCATCGTGTCAAATCCTCACATTGCACTAATCAAAGAGAGAGAAATGCAGCTTCGTCGCCTATCGCGTCGTCGTAAGTGCTTGATGGGCGGCACGCAGGCCGTGGGTTGATCATTCCCAGCCTAAATTATAAAATTCAAATATTTTTGTGTCACAAGCTGGCCGGAGATCCAAGGACAAGAATGTGCTTACACTACCTGCCACGGATGTTTTGTTTGGCTTTTGTTTGTCGCGCTGCTGGAACAAATATCCTATTTTGTACTTATATCATTGTGTTTTTGTGCCAGAATGATGATGATGGAAATAATCATAACAATAACAGCATCAAGATCATCAAAGTCGTTGAGCCTTTGCGCTTTGCTGGCTACATAACACGATTCTATAATTATTTTTGAGCGCGACCAACTTTTAGAAAGTGGTGGATGCTTGCTTGCTGGCTTACTAGTGTTTATTATTAGGATTTAAAAGGATTTAATTGTATCCTGTTGTGCGAAGAGTTTGGTTGTTTGTCCATTGTTCAATGGTTACAACAACGATAACAACTACCGACATCAAGTTAGCATCCCTTACATCTTTCTCGTACTGGCAGATGGAGATTGAGAAAGAGAGAAATAGGAGTTAAACAGATTTATAAACCATCCTAACCGAGTATCTTGATGGTTAAAATTAAATTCATTTAATTATCTTAACCGTAAAAGAGAGAAAGGCTTGCATGAAGACTGAAACCATGAAACCATGATGCATCTGTGGATCTTTTGCGTGCAGTTAATATGTTTATGGTCGTCCAAAGACACCACACATCGTCACAAAGGTTAATAACTGAACTACAATGGCTAGAATGGCTTCAGTAACTGGGTGCGCGCCAAGATTAACGATATACCGATCAATTTTCGGTAAATCCCACATCATCATGGCCACCCACACACACACACACATGCATGCACAAAATTATTCTTACATTTTATTATTGTTCTGTAATAATAGCTGTGGTTTCAAATTTTCATATGCCAACGTTTTGGTTGGTATCCATCCAACCTGTTGAATCACCGGTGGTGTTGGAATTGATGGTGCCTTGGTCGGATTCGGTTGTTTTGCTGGCTGTTTGGTTGTTGGAACATTGTTCTGCTTGATGTTGGTGTTTTGCTTGGCTTTAGATTTTGCAACGCTAGCTGAAACACTGGCACTGCTTGTAGCGGAAGCTGTTGCTTTATTCTTCAACAACGAGGATGGTGCTGACGGTGATGGTGTTGTTGGTTTTTTTCCAACAACCAGATTCTTCAGAATCCTTGGTTTCGGTATGGACAAATGTGATCTTGGTGAACGATGCTTTTGATGCTGCATCAATCCCAAATTGGATTCCGATGCTACCGATGTTGGCGAGGATAATACGGATGGCACCGATTTGGATACTGTTGATGAGGATGATGCTGATAAAGATGATGATGATGATGGTGGTGGTGGTGAAATCGAAACCAATCTCGGTGTTTGACTATTATAAAAATGTTGATGATTGGTCGTAGTCACGGATATAGTTGGTTTTGGGGATTGTTGCGGTTTTGATGATGGCGGAACCAACGGTGGATGGTAGCATTGTACCACCAAGTCCAATGGTCCCAGGACCAAATATGATAAAAACACTAATAACAAAATTGACCATTTTGGTCCTCGCAAACCAAAACTGTACGATCTGGGCCTTATTTTCGGATCAATGCTGCAATATTGTTGGTTTTTTTGGATCAACATTGTGAATTCATTAATTTATATCAACATCGAATGATGATTATGCTTGATGGTGGTCAGCTTAATACTGAAATTCGAATAACATCAGAACGGATCAGAATGACATGTTTGGGAATGTTGCACTGGAATGGATCTATTTTTCTTAAACCTGAACACGGACACTTAAAAGAATAACACAAACAATCAACAACAACAACGATACACCATGAACAACATCGAACCACAACGTCTGTCCAAACAAGCCAAGAAGATGATAACTGAAGAAGACGATGGTGGATTGATGTTTTATGTGTCTGTCTCTGGGTTTCTGTCTTCTTTTTCTTCTCTGAAACAACATGCAAGAAACAGAACGGTAGAAAACATGAATACGAATAAATAGTCAATGAAGAAGACAATAACAATGGTACAAACAATTTTTTGTTGTGTGCAAGTGTGTCCATAAGATGAGACGAAGAAGACCACTATCTGTCTATCCCGTATCTCTCGTATTTCTCTCTCTCTCTCTCGCTCCGTCTTCCATCTCTCACATGCTGTCCAGATTTTTTTTTTCCGAAACTTCGGTTAGTTCTGGATGCCATTCAGTGTCTGGATGTGTGCACATCATAAGCCCTGGCCGAGTGAGAGTGGAGTGATCCAGGTTTTCTCTAACAAGAGAAAGCTTTTTTTTCGGAAAAAAACAACAACAACACTACTGTTGATTGGACAGGTAGACAGGTAAACATTTATTAGCTTAAGAGGGGCTCATCTTCACCATAACCATCATCATCATCATCATCATCATCATA
Organism: Amerodectes protonotaria; assembly: GCA_025882695.1. Classification (NCBI taxonomy): domain Eukaryota; kingdom Metazoa; phylum Arthropoda; class Arachnida; order Sarcoptiformes; family Proctophyllodidae; genus Amerodectes; species Amerodectes protonotaria. The sequence goes on along the minus strand of JAOZJS010000539.1, from coordinate 11,874 downwards.
ATTATCGTCAAACAGAAGAAAAAAAAATCTCACTTTCCTGGAAGTGAAACCCTTGAAGACGAGAGACGCGGCGGCGGACCAGAACGCGCGCAGTAGACAGTTGATCAACGACGAAAAAAAAAATCAAAAAATGTTTGGTGAGAAACGAAATGGTTTCGTTGTTCCCATTGAACAGTTTGTCTCGATTTAAGAGAGCGAGAGAGAGAGAGAGAGTACGTGTGTGTGTGTGTGTGTTTGTGCGCGTGTATCCAGTCGGGTTTCGGTCAAAAGATTCCCGGCAAAAGAAAGGGATGATGATAATGGTGAATCTCCCAAAGCTTTTGGGCGACATGCGTGCATTGTTTGACATAACAAACATAACAAGAAATTGTTACAAAATATTATTCAACGAAAAAAAAAACGAAACGAAACGAAATTTACCAAAAGAAATGATTATTATTTTCCGTAGAAAAGCGAGAGAGAGAGAGAGAGATAGATAGATATTTGTTGCCGGGTTTGGCTTGGTTTGGTTAGCTTGTATTGGCACGGTTCTTGTTCTTGTTCGCTAACGACGAGCAGTGTTGGCGGCTGTTGGTGCCGATGGTGATCCATAACAATGATGGACAAGGCATCAAAAGAAAACAATCATCTTTCTTAAATATTGCCATTGTGATGGCTGTTGTCGTTGTCGTTGTTTTTTCGGTTATCATCATCATCATTATTATTAAGAATGATTTGGATTGATGAGATGATATGGGCGCGAATCCTCCCAAAAGTCCTCTCTCTCTCTCTCTCTCATGGACCGCATCCCAGAAAAACAAAATTAAAGCCACAGTGGTGGGCAATTTTTTTTATTAGTATACCAAAATTAAAAGGAAACAAATTGCACAATTTTTCACCAAAACATTAATTGCCTCCCCCCTGTGGAATGATTTCTCAGGTAACGGCCATGACCCGAATATAACCGGGAAGTCAATTGAACCGAACCGATGAAACCGATATCCGTTCGCCTGGGCCGAAGTTTTCCCATCGCTGATTTGCTCGATTGTAATCGCCGAATCAATGTTGGCGGATGTTTTTGCTTTGAAATTTAAATTAATCCGAATTGATCCCCTCTCTTCCTCCCGTTTTTTTTATTGTTCAAATATCGGATTTAATTCCGATTACAAGTAATTGTCTTATCTACGCACAAATAAGATGCCCGATGTGTCCGGTTATCCTCGAAACGTTAAAAATTTCAAAATGAAATCTTCCTCATCATCATCATCATCATCATCATCGGCTAATTGTCTTGCGGATGATGATGATGACGGTTTACAACGAAATCATCTTTGTCCAATACTGAAAGCCGGTCCGATATGCCCAAAGAGCTTCCAATTGATCCAAAATTGTTCAATGAAACGAATAATGAATGTGGTTAAGAAAGAAGATGATAATTTTTTTACGATCACCAAGCATTATGCATAATACAACAACAACGACAACAACAACAAAAACATTACAATTATATTGTGTAATTTATTCAGCAATGTGGTTTTGTGGCGATGATTGTGGTGGTCATTTAACCATCCATCTATCCATCCATCTGGCTGATGCTGATGCGGTATGCAGCATCGTCCAACATACAGCAATGCGCGCGGAAATATCATCATCTGCCTTTCCTGGAACACGCACACTGACATGTTGTTACAAGTGGTAAAAAACATGCAAAAAAAAACTACCCGAAAAAAAACCACAACATCAACACCGACAACGACAAAATTCAAAGAAGAAATTAATCGATTTTTGTGTGTGTGTGTGTGTGTGTGTGTGTGTGTGTGTGTGTGTGTGTGTGTGTGTGTGTGTGCAACTCTTTGATTCCGGAAACAAATTACTGTCCTAAGTCCTAAGTCCCTCTCCGACGGGTGAATGTTCCAAATGTGGATGTGGTTTCACTTTTTTTTCAATTTTAATTTTTTTTCGAAAAATTTTCAACAAAAAAAATTTCTATTTCATTATGTTCATTTGTTGAATTTAGGATAATTATTGTTGATCGTACCGCCCGCCCGCCCGCTCGCCGTTGTCTGTTCTAGGCTTGATGACTCACTATTGAGTTATATAGCAAGAGTATACTGGCACAGTGCTTCCAACCAGCTACAATGAATTCACTTTTGGGCTGTGCTCATCCACATGGACTGTGCGTGCGCATGTGTGGGTAGTATGTCAACGCGATTGTAGGCGTCGATGATGAACCAAACAAGCCCACACGTGTGTGTATATTGGGCTATATAGCACATAGCACACATTGCGCGCACATTCGGCTATATAGCACATTGTGCGCGCACACAGGCACACACATACACATACGCACCAATCAAATTAGTGCAATAACAATCAACTTTTTGTATTATTATGATTATTATTAATATCATTACTATGGGGACGATGATGATTGTTGTTTCGTTTCCTTTCCTTTCCTTTCTGTTGTTCATACGTTGTTCGTAGTCCATTCGCGAATCGGTTTTTCTAGGGTCATCATCATCATCATTACTTTAGGATGATGATGATGATGTTCTGTCCTTCTTGTTCCAGCATTTGATGATGAAGATGAGCACACACACACACACACTCACAAAGCCATCAACAAATCTCGAATACAGACAAAGGGGAGAGAGAGGGAGAGAGAGAGAGGTCATCATTGATTATCGAATAACCGTTTTTTGGCGGCGGCGGTGGTGGTGGTGGTGGATGTGATAAAAAGTTCACCTTATCACCTAATCTTTTTTTGGGCACAAAATCATACTGGAAAACCATAAATACCACGGCACACTTGAATCCCGAAAAGGGGCCAATAAAATTTGAAACAAGCGGCGGCGGCGGCCAACTTGAAGAAACGGCTCCAAAGATCGTTCAATTGATGTGTTTTAGTGAATTTCTTCATTCTTTTTTCTTTTCCCCTTCTCTTTCTCCTCCCCCCCCTCACCGATATCTTATTCGTTTTTTTATCCTCGTCTCTTTTGTGATGATGGCAAAGCAACAGCAGCAACAACCACAAAAAAAATTTGCCCAAAAAATATTTTGTCCTAATCCATTATACATAATTCAACTTTCATTGTTGGATTCAATCCCGCTTTCTCTCTCTCTCTCTCTCTCTCCCTCGAACAATATGCGTGTGTGTGTGAGAGTGCAGTGTGTAAATTAACCTATTCACATCACGATTACCTGCCAAAAATCATCGAAAAACCTTAGGGGTGATGGTTTTGTACCGTTAAGATTCAAATTCCCAGACTGAACAACAGAACACACATTAGCTAACATAATCGCTTGGAAAAAGCTTATACCAAAAATAAACCCATCCACACACACACACACATACACACACACGCACCACAGATAATCGTGGTCGTCGTCAATGTCTTGTGTCTAGTGTGTGTGTGTGTGTGTGTGTGTGTGTGGATGATAATCAAAACGGAAAGTTGTTGTAGTGCTTTTTGTTGTTGTAAAATGGTGGAAAAACATTCTAAACTTTATCTTCTAGCGAATCTATTTGCATAAATCCATGATCCAATCAAACGGATAATCTTATTGGTCAAATGTTTTCTTTTACATTTCATGATCTTTGGTCCTGTGTTGTGTTGTGTTGTGTTGTGAGATGAGAATCCAATATAGAAAATACCGCAATACTTGCATAGCTTTTTCAGACAAAACCGAAAATAAGCCGATGATGAAGATGATGATGATGACCACTTACCACTTTTACTACTGCTAAAGTGGTTTAGTATTGGTTGTTATTTTTAATTCTGTCCTATTCGTTCTTCGTTCTCAATTCTCAATGATTGATCTCCTTTATGATCTTTGGTTCAATTTTTATTAGTTGCAAAATGATTTATTCGCAATGATTATAATTATAATCATCTAAATTTTAATAACCAATTCCACCCTACATGATTTGTTCATTGGACAATTACTATTCTCCATCATTTTCTTGATCCGAAGATGATTTGATTTGATTCGTGTATGCTTTCATCACCACCACGCCCATATCTATCGAATTAACACTATCCCGAATTCGTCAATTGGGATGCTGCTGCTGCTGCGGCGGATGATGATGATTCGATTCAAATTAATCATTTTTTAGGCCAACCGAACAAAATTGATTAACATTTATAATGAAAAGACATGGACAAAGGAAGAGAGAGAAAGAGAAAAAAAAAGATCGCAAAAAGCAAAGATGCATACGATGAAGGATTCATCTTTATTATTTTTGCTGCAAAGCTTGTTGCTCCACAGACACAACCAAACAGGTTAATTAAGTATTCATGCCGTTTTGTTGGCTTGGTTTATTGTTAGAATGCCCGGATACCTTATCCAGCTTCAGACGATGCTATTTTCATTATTATCTAAGCTTAAGCTGTTTGAAACCATCACCAAAACGGCTCCTTGTTGATGTTCTAGATTTACATTTCTGGATTAACTTGCGATCATAAATGCCGCACCAGCAACAGTATTGCACTAGCATCGATTGGCCATCAATACAAATCAAATCCTATCAAATCTTCCGAAAGATCTTTGCGGGTGATGACGCCCGCGCTTGGAAAGACTTGGCTCAATTTTTTTTTCTCGCATCCTATTGCATGGAATAATTGATTTTTAGGTTTAGAAAAGGGTGATGGCGCCAATGGTGATGGTGCAATGTGTTCGTGTGTGTTTTTTTCAATTTGAATTTACTAGTTTGCATTTTGTTTGGAAACGAGCCAAAACCAAAAAGGATGAAAGATCGGAAAAATCAGGAAGTGATGGTCTCTTTACCACCGTACGCTTTTAGAATGCACACACACACACACACACACACATCGCTCAAAATGATGATGGTGATGATCAGTTTCTGATCATTGATGTTGCTTCACCAAACTGACAATCATGATGGCAATAGCGGGCCAATGAAGATTCATCCCGGGAACAATTTCATGAAAAAAATGCATCGCCAAAAAAAAACGAATGCCAAAATCGATAATCGATTGTTTTCCATTTTGTTTGATTGTACACTCCCTTTAGCTCTTCCTAAAGCATCTTCATTTTGGGCGGTTCATTATCTTTGCTCCTCCTCTTTCTTTCTCTTAATCGCTATCAGGCGTTCTGATTGGCTCAAACCTCAACCAATGAGGATGGTCGATGGAAATGTTCCCAGAAATGGTGTATGAAGTCAACTTACCAAAACACAGGCAAGGGATGGGCAAAATCATATTTACAATTGAATTATCAAAGGAAAAAAAATGAACAGGAAAAAATTATCATCTCACAAAAACCAACTATTATCCTTTTTGCTTGTGAAGATGATGATGATGATGTTGATGATGGTGGTGGTCGTTTGTGTTGAAGAGACGCTCCAGACAACATTGTCTGGAGCGTGCTAATTTGGTAAGAAGCAACAGGTAAATGCAGACGATCAATTGGTTAGCTCATCAAATTTGATCGGAAGACGTAGGAAAAAGCTGGGAAAAATTGTAGAAATGGCTATAAAATGTTTTAATAAAACTGTTCGATCTTCATCCATCTTCATGTTTGATTTTATACATTTTAATATAATAACCATAATGGTAATAATAGATAATCGTCGATCGAAGCAGCAAGCGTTAAGATCGCGTGAGGCCCTAGGGAGTTGAGCAAAGATGATCAACGCGTGCTGCTGTCAATCCTTTTGATGATCGGAAAGAGCATCGAATTTTTGCGTAGCTTCTTTGTTTCGATTCGATTCGTACCGATGCAGAAACTGTTCGCGTCCAAAATGTCCGTCAAGTCAAAAAGTGAAAAGTCTTCGTTCTGCGAAGCATACACTAAAAAAAATATTCGCATGCGGAACATTAATCGGGCGTCATTGCCATTGTGCATCGGTGTTCCAATAATGATACTGGCTATCTTATTTGTTGTCGGTTGTATCTTATTCTTGTTTTGTTTTGTCTTTTTTTTTGGTGGCTACCGGCTTTCGGATTTCTTTTCTCCAAAGCATTTTATGATAACCGGTTGAGCAGACCTTCCACAATGAAAAGCTTGATTGGACAAACAAACAGGATCGATCCACAGCGTTGCGATTATATAATCCTTGAATCAATGATGGATCATTTTTTATGGTTGATATTGTTTTTTCAAAACGAAAAAATAAATAAATACGATTCAGCAAAGAAGACAATCAACACACCAAACATTCAACACAGAACAGAGCTCTGGATCAATAGCTTCACTTGCCATGTACAATTGATGGAACAGGAAGTTCCTTCAATTCAGCTGATAAATCAGAACCGGAAGCATCTGTCCTGTAAGACAGTAAAATGTTGTTGTTGCTGAGTGTTGTTTCCAGAAAAACTTTCACTTCAATCATTTTGGAAATAGAAAAAAAAAATAAGTCTGATTGATACATTCTCAAATATACAGCATTACACGGTGTTTAGGGCAACATTAGATCTACAAAAAGGTAAACTATATCGTTAGCTCGGTAATCTTCTTATGTAAGATGCTGCCTTATGTTTGAAAATAGCCTTGCACCACCGCTACGCACCGGTGAATTTGCAATCGGATCTAGTGGAAAATAAAAAAAAAAAGTAGTATCCATCCGAATCACAAATATCATCATGGACATCATCATCACATCATCAAAATCATAACAGTCTTGTTTGTTTAGCAGATGTAAAATGTGTACCTGTCTAACTGTCGGCTTTTCTGAAAAAGAAAAAGAAAACAAAAATCAATTTCATGTGCACTGTCCGCAGCAACCACCAGCACCATACGGCATTTACCTGGGTAGGCCAGGTAGCGCGCAGGCAATTTCAATGGTGATGGTGGTGGTTCAATGGTGGCGGTGGATCATTTATGTGCGTTAATGGGTTTTCCCTCCTTTATCCCGTTGTCCAACCAAAATGGACACCGACACACACACACACACACGGAGCTTGATGAACATCTGCGGATGTAGATATGTGTGTTTGTTGTCCATTCCGACCATCCAATATCTGCCGCCACACACATACAGACACACACACACGCGCGCGCTCATACTAAACCAGACTTTTTCGGTTATATGAATAATGGAACAAACTTCCAACAAAGATGATGATTTGTTTGAGGATGTTTCTCGTTTTTTTTTCATCTTCTTCATCTTCATCATCATTACATTGGCTTAGGCTCGAACCATAAAGCATCTCTCAATCAGATGCGTTTTTAATACCTGTGCCAAGTTGTTATATTTACCAAAGCTCGTAGCCAGCACGAGCTTGATTTGTTCTTTTTTTTTTTAGCTGAAAAAACTAATATTTTTCCGTTTTCTGTGTCTCTTTTTTTAGCCTAAAAAAAAATTTCCGTTTTTTTTTTGGTCAGTTTTTTTTTCGGATATTTCCGGATAGTCGTCTTTCACCTGGATTTGCTTTGATGTGCGCATGTGTGTCTCTACCGTTTGATTGGTTGGTCATAGCCCGTTTTTCAGGGAACAACCAATAACTTCAACTAGCGAAGATAGTGAGATTTACAACTCTCTATTTACTATGATGGTTGTTTGTTTCTGGAACGATTTGTCCACACTAGTATTCTCGTGATCAGGGGTGAGAAAATAAAGTGCAAGGGGGATGGATGCTGATGGAGGCTGGTTTCAATGGTGATGCACCACATTCAATTGATGATGATTATTTGGCCAAATCCTTGAAATGGATCGGGATTGAATTGGTCTTTTAAAAAAAAATGATGAAGCTCCTGGAATTGTGTCAGTAGGACTCGAATCGAATTATTTTTTTTTTGCTGGATAAAACCATTAAACTTTTGACCACAAAATCTAGAATTCGAATCGCGCCCTGCAATAGCTATTGTTTTTTTGTTGTTGTGTGAATCCAATCACCACGGTTATGATTAATAATCGTATGGCCAACTTTTGCAGCCGTTCCAAGATGATTCGAAGTGATCAGAACAGAAACACGTACAGGTCTTTTGATGTGCAGGAATCCAATCAAACAAACTTGACATTTGAGATGAACACCAACAAGAATCAAATATAAATATTTACTCAAAATATGTTGTTTGGAACAGTTTTGAAACTTGAAAACAAAGGCAAAGCTATAGGCAGGCCAAAAACCTGGCACTAATCAATTATTTTTAAAGCAAAAATTTCAGACCTATTTCTTCCATAATCAAGTATGAAAGCGTGTGATGTTTTTTTTTGTCGGCCACTTGAAAAATTTTCAAAAAAAAAATATTTTGAAGTATCTAGGCCAAGTGTGTGTTTGTGTCTTTTGTATAAAACAAAAATTGTTTTCAAATATTCCCAAGATGAGCGAAACATAGAAATTTTTCATTTTTATCAGAAGAATAGCTAAAGTTAAGGTGTTAATGTTGATGAGAGTGTTGAACAACCACCAGTTGAAAAGTCGTTAAAAATATTTCCAAATGAAAAACTAGCTTAGAATTATGGATGAATCCTTGATGACCATCTTCATCAACACACTCAACGGTGGAGAGACTCAATTAGTAGGGAGTAGGTCCGAAAATTTTCCCTTGGCAAATTTCCGAATTCAACGGTAATGTGATCAACAGTGTCATCCAATTATCCCGCCGTGTGGACGTTTTGTATCATTTCTATGTGGGTTTAGGTTGCAGAAAAAAAAACATTTTTAGTTACTTTTTCACCTGAATTCAATCATCTTTTTTTTTTAAAAAAAAAAACATTTTCAATTATTACAATTTATGGCCATTCTTCTTCTTCTTCTTTTGCTCACACATCGACACCATACCTGGCCATTAGGATCTTTTGGTAGAAAATGAGATGCATTTTAGACAAACACTCGCAACTACCAATTACCGAGGTTGGTCGGTCAATCGGTCAGTCACTCGGGCTGGTTGGTTGGTTGGTTGGTCAGTCTGTCGATTGAAAGCCCGAAAAATAAAAGGGAAAGATGATGGAAAGTGTAGATCGTTATAATCATTATCATTATGGTTGTTGGATGATTGTAATAGTTTTCAGATAGATTTCAAGTGAAAAAAATAGCATCCTACATTGGTGTTGAAAATAACGGTGATGATGGTGATAGCAACCTGGAAGCATCTTTTTGTTCTTTGAGGAAGAATGCTCAAATCAAACCTATTCGAAAATCCATTGATCCATCATAAAAGTATATCATTTCGGAAAAGAACAATACAATTGAATTTGATCAAAGCCATAAACCTTGTGTCAATTTTCCCCCCCCCTTCCGAAACAGGATGTGTTTGATGTCTTTCTTCTTTTTTGATTTTCCGTCCACACTTGTTCACACTTGTTGCTGTCTTGTTATGTTTTTTTTGTTTTTGGCTTCAGATCAACATGTCCAAAATTATCATCCGTATTCTACTATCATCATTATGGTTGCGATTATTGATGATGATGATGATGATGATGTCGTTTCGACCGATCAAACAACCAAGGTTTGGTTCCGAGTTGGGAACAACCCCGAACAACAACCATCACCGTTTTGCTTTTCATCGCCATTATCCACATACACGACTATCCAGGTTCTATTTTCTTGGTTTGCGATCGCCACTTGCTCCTCTCTCTCTCTCTTTTCGTTTTCCGATTCGATTGTTTGTCTATTTGTTTGTTCAAGTGTCCATTTCCTGATCGGCGGCGGATCGAAAATAGCCATTTCTTCGATGTTGCTCTTTTCTGTGAAAAAATCTTTTAGCACGTCAAAAGTGTTCAGATGAAAATGAAATGGAAAAAAAATCATCGCAATCAATTTTCATTTATTTTCCCCTTTTTTTGCATCAAAACATTGATGTGTTAATATTAATAACAATATTTTTCAAATTAATCTAATAAATTCTCTTGAACATCCGGGCTGTCGTTTTGAAATCGATGTGAACAATTTCCTACTTCATTCATCATCACACCAAAACTCGGACAATCATTCTCACCCGGTTAATTATCTAATTTCTTTGTTTAGGAAACACTCTAATGTTTTCCGGGCCGAAAATTCATTATCATCACGTCCATATTGACCAAACGGAAGTACACATACGTACGTATTGTATGAACGGAATAAACTTCGATTGACCGGAGGATCCTGTTCACAACCGAAAACCACAAGAACATATTTCACATTTTTTTTTTTGTTCAATGATATTTTCTTTTCTCACGCAGAACACTTTTTCACGTGTGGTTTCAGTTTGTTTGTGGGTGCGTTTGGTTTGGCAAACGGATTGTCTTGGTGTGAAAACGATTGTTCGGAAAAACCAAGAAATATGAAACGGTCAAATTTATGAACAACATCCGTGACAGTATGATCCGGGTAAGGTTAATCCAGTGTGAATATCAAAAAACAGCTTGTGATTTGCAAGCTGGTTTGTAGTTGTCTGCAATATTCGCTTGATGTATCGGCCTCTTCCGGTTGGATGTTCGGAGGAAATCCGCGCATACACACGCACACGAAACAGAAAACAAAAGAGAAGAGTGAGTTTTTTTCATATGTTTTTTTCTGTTTCTCGGGACAAAAACTAAAAATAACTCAATTTCTTGAACACCGTTCAGTTTGTTGAGATACCCAGGTTGTGTTTGTTTGTACGGACATATCCTCAATGTAAAAGTATTCTCATTTTACCTGAGATAATTTACTCTTTCAATTTATGTGTACGCGTGTTTCGTGCATCCAGGTAAATCACCCGAACATAGCCAGACGTTTACCTGTCTCAATAATGTGTTCGATGATTGAGTGAACATTTAAGCTGACCAAACATTTCTAAACGCACAAACACACACACTTACACAATAGATGATGCTTATAGTTGATGCGTGTGTAAAGCTCTGGAAAAGATGTGCATCCATACCAACGGACTTGTGCAGGTAGGTCATCATCAGTCATCCAGGTAAAATGAATCCAGCTTGCACATGGATTCATCATTTTTTTTGGCGGATACACATTAAATGCGTGTGTTTTGTTGTGTGGATCCCATTTTTATCATCTATCCATCTTTATCTTTTATCTTACTTTATTTGATCGTTTTGATCTGAAAAACCTTAACGATTTAAGGTAAATTTCAATTTTTGTTGTGCTGCTGCTCTTTGAGAAAATATAAAGGATTTTCGATGTCCTGCATCATCCAGTTCTGATCTTGATTTGGAAACTAAACCAACTAAACAACAACAGAATGTTGTTCCAATATCGTCGGAAAAAACTCTGGGAGGAATCCAAAAAAAAGTGAAATTTTTACCCCCGCCCAGACGTGTGGGCTGTGATGGATTTCGCCTACGAAGTCGAATCATCTAGCTCAGGGGTCGGCAACCTGTTTGTTCTTAAGGACGCAAAACTAAATTTGAAAATTACCGAGGGCGCATATGAAACCAACATCAGGGGACTGCCACCTGTTGAGTCAAATATGAAACCAACATCAGGGGACTGCCACCTGTTGAGTCAAATATGAAACCAACATCAGGGGGCTGCCACCTGTTGACGAAAATATGAAATAAACATCAGGGGACTGCCACCTGTTGACGAAAATATGAAACCAATCTGAGGGGGCTGCCACCTGTTGATTCAAATATGAAACCAATCTCAGGGTGCTGACACCTGTTGAATCAAATATGAACACAGCGTCAGGGGGCTGCCACCTGTTGACGAAAATATGAAATCAACATCAGGGTGCTGACACCTGTTGAATCAAATATGAAATCAACATCAGGGGACTGCCACCTGTTGAGTCAAATATGAAAACAACGTCAGGGGACTGCCACCTGTTGACGAAAATATGAAACCAACGTCAGGGGACTGCCACCTGTTGAGTCAAATATGAAACCAACATCAGGGGACTGCCACCTGTTGAGTCAAATATGAAAACAACATCAGGGGGCTGCCACCTGTTGACGAAAATATGAAATAAACATCAGGGGACTGCCACCTGTTGACGAAAATA
>JAOZJS010000538.1:0-28355 GCA_025882695.1 Amerodectes protonotaria | reverse complement strand
CAGAGCTCTCTCTCTCTCTCTCTGGTAACAGAGTATCCAACAACAACAACAGGACCTAGAACCAGGAGAGAAACGAAAACGAAAACGAAACAAAAAAAATGGCATCTAGCTGCTCGCATCTCCGCCGTAGTATTCGTCTTTCAGGTTTTTGTCTAGTTTGAAGCTGAGGATTCTGGATTCGATTATTATTTAAGAATAATTTGATTTGTGCTACTTTTTTTTTCGCTGTAGCTCTCGCTTTAGCTCTCACTCACTCTCTCTCGCTCTCACTGTTGTGTTGTTGCATAATATGGTTTAGGTGCAATTGAACGCGTCGAGAACCTAAAATAGAAACAGAAAAAAGAATCGTTCAACCTGAAATCTCTACTACTTGTGTGTGTGTGTCTGGTCTGGTTTGGTTGTTTTTGGTTGGTTCTGGTTTCAGGTTCTGGTTCTGGTTTTGGATGTTCACGCGCGCGCGCTCGCTCGCTCAAATTCGTCCATTGTTATCTCTCTCGCTTACGTAACTTTGTTCCAAGAGCAGAGGATAATCAAATTTATCTGCACCATAAAAACAACTGGTGTGTGTGTGTACGAGTGTGTACGGATGTTCTGAGGTTCCAAGAATCCTGGAATTGGATTTCAGAATCCACCATCTTTGCTCCTTGACTCTGTGTGTGTGTGTGTGTGTGTTTCTACAAACGGAAACAGATATCATGAAAATCATCATGCCCAAGAAAAAAGTTTAAAGTTTTTTTTTTTGGATTTCAGCGGGGACAAGAATTCAATTGCGATTCACCAGTGCCCTATTGCAAGGGAAGAAGAAGGGAAGCCAAGCCAAGAGAAGAATCCCGGTAGAAGCAAGACAAACTATTATTATCGGTTTGGCCTGTCCGGCCAGTGAAGGCTTCCCCCTAGGAAAGCTAAGGGAAGGGAAAGGGAAAGGGACACCACACACCAGTTCACTGGCCCCGGTGCCCGCGATCCACACTCACTTGGCCGCCCCCTACTCCGCGTTCAGTTGTACCGTGATTTCATGGTGATGGTTTTTCCAGAACCCAGGGCATACAAGTGCACAACCACCACCACCGCCGACAGGCTCTTGTGCTGGTGTGTGTTGGGATGATAATATTATTTTTATTGAATCACTTTTAGCGTTATAGCGTTTTCGTCGTAGTCGGTCGTCTTCGTCTTAGCAAAATAGTATCAGCGGTGCACATTGTGTAGCTTGGTCGTTGTTGGTCGTTGTACGCGCGCGGTAACATCAATTCTTCTTCTTCTTCTTCTTTTTATACGATGTTGTTGTTGTTGGTCGGTCTCCCTTGGTGCTTGTGACAATAATGCTGACTGACAAGATACACGATTTTCGCATTAACGTAGCAACCCCCACCACCGAAGCAACCTCAATGAATTGAATGGAATGAATTCAATGTGTGTGTGTGTAAGCGGAGCGGAGGCTAGCAAGCGAGCGAGAGAGAGAGACGGGGCAACAGAGTATCTGGTTGCCTTTCGAATGGCTTGAATCCCGGAAAACGAATAGTGGGAATATCCATCCAATGTGATGAACTTTTGCACTTGAACGACCAGAAAAAAAACCGCCCGAATTCATCAATGAATTTTGGAACTGGTCCGGATGTTCTGGTAAGGCCCAAGGCCCAAGGGGCAGAGGAGGAGGAGACCTGAGGGGTGATTTGATCCAAAACAAAGATCCGTCCGGTCTCGGGTACGGTAAAACCTGTCGAATGAAGCGATCACCACCACCATCAACCTTGAAAAAATAAAACAGGAAAACGTCATTTATGGATGTGTCACATTCATTCTCGGAACTTCTCGGATTTGAGGGCGGACGGGGCGGGTAGAGTAGACAATGTAGCAAACATAATAATGTGAATAATGATGATGATGATCATCATACCATTGATATTACTATATGCGAGATTTCTTGTCCTGAATGGAGGTGGCAATAACCGTACCGTATTAATGTTGATGATAATGATAATAATAATAATAAACCTTTTATGATACGTTTGGGACAAATTTTATGAGCTAATAACCCGGGACAATGATGATGATGATGATGATGATGATGCTGTCTCTCTTGTTTGCCTTGTTACGACAACAGCAGCAACAAGAGGATTTAGGTAACAAAACAGCCGTGAAGAACAAGAACAAGAACAAGAAGTGGAAGCGCCAAAAAAATATCATACTAATGATGATGGTAATAAATAGACCACTATGGCTGTTGCTGTTTTGTTTCAAGATAATTTAAGCCAATTATCATCTCTCTCTCTCGGGCCAAGATTGGACACACAACGAAAAAACAAGGAATAATTATATAGATCCAAATGATAATAATAACCGAGATGATGATGATGATTCCATTAAATCAAAACCAGCGGCCCAAAATCATCGTCGGCTGGTTCCGTCCATTTTTGGCGGGAACCGAAAACCAGAAACCGATTCCCGGGAAAGCAAAAAGTATTTGGTTACTTTTTTTCGTCGGTTACTCTCCGTCTCGCAAACTTTTGGCAAGTAGCCCCGTTATTTTTTTTGTTGTTGTTTTGGCGCCAACCAAACAAGACCCGGGTGTTCACAAGAAGACGACCGGAATCCACTTCGGCGTGTTCGGTTTTTGGTTTTGTGTTGTGTTGTGTGTGTTTTAATCAAACTAAAAGCATTCAGATTTGGTTTCAAATGTTTTCGGCCAACAACAACACATTGTGAATGAATAAATGAAACAAATCTTTTGTTGTGTTGTGTCCGCTAAGAAGAAACAAAAAAAATCTATAATCTTTCAATTGATTTTCGGGAATCGGCGACGGTTTCTATTTTCGAATTTTTTTTTGAGTATCGATTGTATCGATAGTGTGTGCGTGTGTGAAGAACGAATATATCGATTAAAATCGATTGTGCGCGAAGAACGACTATATCGATTGTATCGGTAGTGTGTGCAGAACGAATGCATCGATTGTATCGATTATATGTGTGTGAAGAGCGAATGCATCGATTGTATCGATTGAACTATTTTTTTTTTGAAAATCGGAAATTTAAAAGTAGCAATTTTTTTTCTTTCTCTCTCTGGTTGCTACATTATATTATGATATTTAAGAATAATAATGGCTTGAAAATCTTTCTATTTTTTTTTGGTTCGGGAAGATGAAAATATGATTAACTATGATAATCCTATTATAGATTGTGTCCCCTAGCATTGGTCTGTATGACAAGCCCGGGAAAAAATTGAACGAACAAACAAACGAAAATATTATTATTATTATGGCAATTATAATTCTTATTATATTTTGATGATGATTATAATAATAATAATAATAATAATAAGCAGAAGAAGAACACGAAAGTACGGAGAATATCCGGAACGATCCCGCTCCATCCACACACTCACACACACACTCAAACACAGAAGGAATCATCGTCATCGTCCCGATGGTTCATGAATTATTCTTAGGATTCTGCTGATGTTGCTCCGTATGTCCGGGAAGGCAGCAAACAATCCTCTTATACCGTTCGCAAGCTCATTCGTGTTCCCGCGCTGATGAAATATGAAATTCAAATGCACATCAACATCAACTGCCGCCGACCTGGATGCCTATTGATGAAACAACTATTGTTGAGGTAGACGACCATCATCATTCCATGATGTTGATGATGATGATGTTGGTTTGCCTCTAATGAAACTGGAAGAAAGGAATTAAAGCCGTCCTAGTTGTTGTTGTTGTTGTTTTGGCTTACTTCCGCATTACAATATTAACATTGTTACTTTGTTACTGCTCTGGGGGCTGATGCATCTTGGGATTTTCCTAAATTCATCCGAATCATTATTATTATCCGAATCATGTCAATCATGTCTTTAGAATTTTAATCCGAATGTGATTGTGATCACACAACAGCACACACATCATCTACGAATGGTCCCAATCTCCGAATCCGTTCGAAATCGTTTCGAGTCCCCCTGTCTCGTCATTTGTGGATTAACCACCATTTTGGCGAATCCTTTTCGTGGCGACCAAATCACAGATCCGATCTCCGTGTGTGTGTGTTAGATTGTAATTTTATTACCATTCAAACAAATCAAGCGACACTTGCTTGCACACACACACACACACACACATATCAACAAACAATCAATTTAATCCGTTGTCGACCGCTTTTCGGCCAGTTTATAACCCCGGCCATAATTCATCATTAAAGGATTAGGGCTGGATTTATTTTCGGATTCAAATTCGGTCCGGTTTCGCGCGGGGGATTTTTATTTTTATTAGTAGCACATTTTAGACGACCACGACGGTTACGGTAATAAAAACAACAACAACAACAACGAGATAATAATTGATGAAAATTGTTTATTTTTCGCCATCCACGCACACACACATCCGTAACGACATCTATGGATGGCTTTCCGGTTTCCATTGTCAAGCATACTAATGGGGGGAATTTTCTCGTTTTCCGGCCCGTCAAGGGAAAAGGTTGATTCCAACTACTAGTAGTAGTAGATCATAAAACAAGTATGACCACAATGATGATGGTGATGGTGGTGGTGGATCCTGGTGGTGGTGAATCCGATTTCCAACCAACAAACTGACAGCAATGGCTGGATTGTAAGTGTGTGGGTGCTTGTGTATGTGTGGTTACATGGACCCGAATCGATCATCATCATCATCCATTGGCCATCTGTCTTTTCGGGTTTGGATCATGTTTATGTGTGTGTCCGTGTCCGTGTATTTGGTTTTTGGGCGCACCAGATGACAAACAACAAACAGCATTCAGTAGGCATTGTAGCATTTTACATTGTTGTCGTTGTTGTTGTTTGTATTATTATTATTATTAGTATTGTTGTTGTTGTTATCGTTGTTGGTCGTTGTGGTTGCCTAGAGGAATTAATAATTCATTAATTACCATACACACACACAAATACGGGACAGGATACAAGGTTACAATGGTTACAAGGATATTCAAGCACGTGAATGGATCCAATCCGACCAATCCTGGATGGATCTTTGGATCTGGTCAGACAGATAAGAACACCGTACAAGCGTACAATCAAATCAGAATCCAAGAGAGGGAGAGAGAGAGGGAGAGGATTGTTATTGGATGTTGGATTGTTTTGGAATTGTGAGCGGAAATCCGGGAACCAAAACAAAATAGAATAAAATTAATCAAATTTTCCAGCATTGTTTCGGGTATAAATATGGCCGACTAAATGGCCCATTTGGTTGGTGTTTGCAGAAGGAGATTCGACTCAAAATATGCCTACAGATCGTGAACGTAGACAAAGAAGAAGACAAAAAAAGAAACAAAATTATTCATATAGCGATGATCGAAAATCGAAAGTTAATGAAGTTCCTAAAATGGATTTCCCATCGGATACTCCAACCGCGTTGATAGCTCCTGATGATTATCAACATATTTACAAAGCAGAACGGAAACAAGTGTCCGCCAAATATCGAGCACCACCACCGATGCAAATAACATCGGACACCCCAACCGCGTTGATAGCTCCTGATGATTATCAACATATCTATAAGGCTGAACGGAAAACAGTGCCAAAAAAATATCAAGCACCACCGATGCAAGTAACATCGGACACCCCAACCGCGTTGATAGCGCCCGACGACTATCAACATATCTATAAGGCTGAACGGAAAACAGTGCCAAAAAAATATCAAGCACCACCGATGCAGGTAACATCGGATACACCAACAGCATTGATAGCTCCCGATGACTATCAACATATCTATAAGGCTAAAGCAAAAACAGTGCCGAAAAAATATCAAGCACCACCGATGCAGGTAACATCGGACACACCAACAGCATTAATAGCTCCAGATGACTTTCAGCATATTTTCAAGGGAAAAACAAAAGAAGATAAGAGAGCAGCACGTTTGGTCGTCAAGAAGAAAAATATTCGTCCGAAAGCTAAAAAGGAAAGCGAATCGATTAAAAGCTCATATATGGAGAAAAGCCCGCCTACCAGATCATCAAGAAAGCCGGCGGCTACCAAGCAAAAAGTTCTGCGCGAACCTACTGATGTACCAAGTGATTCTGGACCAGATAGCAACGATCCAGATGTTGGACAACGAAATTCTTTATCCTCATACAATGATCAAAGTCGACAAAAAGTTTTCGACCAACACCAACTATCGATCAGAAAAAGATACCGAAAGAAAAAATCAAAATCAAGAAGGCAAATCCCATTTTTATCGGAAGGAGGAGCTCAACAAGAAGCTGAAGCTGAATCTGAAGCTGAAGAAGCACAAGACCGCCAACCACAAAGGATTTTCAGTCCTCAAAAGAAATACATCAAAGTGATGAAAAAAATAAAAAAGTCAATTGCAAAGGTTGAACCGAAACCAAAATCGAAAACACAACCACAACCTTTTCAAGAGACATACAGTAAAGCAGGAATCGATCTGAATAATCCAGAAAATTTATGGAGAATATTTGAAATAATTAAAAAAATACAAGAGCAGCTCCCGCCTACTAAAAATACGTTCAGCAAGAAATTTGAGAAATGGGAAAGCCGAGGAAGTCCAGTTCGGTTACCTGTGCCCATAGTTCCAGTTCCAGTTCCGACTCCAGTTCCGACTCCAGTGCCGACTCCAGTTCCGACTCCAGTTCCAGCTCCAGTTCCAGCTCCAGTTCAAGCTCCAGTTCAAGCTCCAGTTCAAGCTCCAGTTCAAGCTCCAGTTCAAGCTCCAGTTCAAGCAACAGTTCCAGTTCTAGTTTCAACTCCAACTCAGCGGCAACTTCCGGCTCGACCAAAGACCTTTTTTCATAAAGGATATCTTTATTATTATGATATTAATACTGCTAATGTTGATATTGATGATTATGATGATTTTCCAAACTATAAGCGGCCACCAAAAACTATATTACGGCAAATGTCACCAAGACCAAAATATCGACCGCAACCGATTATGCCTGATTATGATGAAGAATATGATGAACAAGCAGCAGATGGAATGGAATATTTTCCCGGTGCTGATGAATCGGATCCATATGCTGAATATTATGAATATTATACAAGTCCCAAAGGATATGAAAAGAAATACGTGAAAAAATACAAAAAAAAACAGAAACGAATAGTAAAGAGAAGATGGGCACAATGATGGAGATGAGCGATGATTTTCATTTGTAAAATTTGGGAAACAGATTAATAAAAAAAAAATAGCTAATTGATTAAAAATCTATGTACAGCGGAAGACCAATCAAAGTGATTGAAAAAAGTATTTGTTTTTTGTCCATGTTCGTTGTGATAGTTGTTGTTGTTGTTGTCACTGCAATCGAGCCGCTGCTTGCCGATGCTTGGCGGATGTCTTGTTGTCGGCGCTTGCTTTTGTCGGCTTTTCTCTGGTTTTCGGCCTGTCATTCGGTCCGATGGGTGGTTAGCCACTGGTATTTTTTTTGCGGCTGTTCGGCAGAAGTCTGCCAAACAAACAAACCAAAAAAAAAATATCAAATTTCATCATTTCTTTTAATTTAAATGAACGGAATCAGCAACAAAACAAAAATGAAACATCCCCGTCGTCCCTCAGGGTGGTTCGATGATATTCATCAGATCGAGCGATCAGAGATCCCCGCGTCGCTTGACAATAGGTTAGTTGATGAAATCAATATTAGATTGCATTACCAAAAAAGAAAAAGAAAATTTCTCCTCTTATCCTGGATTCATTCCACTGATCGCATCTGAAGAATATTTTGCAAATATTCGGATCAAATATCAATGCTAAAACTTTCAAAGCGGGACTTTCAAATTTTTTTTTGTGGTGAATTATTTGAATTTTACGTCAACAGCGCCATCTATTTTCCAGGATCTAAAGCTTACTACATGTAGTTTGGACAAAACGTCAACAGATGGCGTTGGTTGTTATTATTCGTTTTCAATCATTCATTTAATTGATTGGAGCAAGTTTGTATTTTGGTTTCAGTTTTATTCATTTTTTATTATCGCTGCTACCGCGCCATCTAGCGATCTTTGAACAAGTCAGTATGGGTTGCTAAATTTAGTTTTATTTTTCGCCGAAGGGCGGCTAAAACTCATTTTTTTATTTTTTACAGTGCTGTGTTGTTTCATTCCGATTGCCACCAGTTAATTATTTTTATCCTCAATGCCCTGATTTCATTAAAGGAAGCCTATTGCTAGCTGAAAATTGATTTATTGATCTGTGATAAAAATAGATAATGAAGATTGTTACTTATTGATGATGCAATAACAAAACAGCCACCAATGTTCTGCCAAAATAATCTCATCAAGTTGCTCGATGGTTATTTCCAAAAAAAAACTACCTCATCAAATCTTTTAGATTTTGGTGATTGAAACGATTTGTTGTTCCTGAAGGGCATCAATCTTTAAGAATGAAAATCAAACATCAACAGCGACGAATCAACATAAAGAAATCATTAAACGACAATATTTCATCTTTCATCCTCCCTCAAACTGATATTAAGATTGTGGTGGTGGATTTTCCCTCATTATAACACAGCCATGAAACAAAATTTTTTTACTTGCAATGACAAGGTTGACGAGTTTTTTTTTCCATTTTGAGCTTAGCAGATATTCTTATCCGGATTTTTGAAAATAATTTCAGATTGTTCTTCACCTTTAATTCCAGTGTTGCCCAGTCAATTTGGAAGGACGATTTTTAATTGATCTGTTGCTACCATAATTCGACTTGACTGTTTGACGGCAACTCCTTTCTTGTGTTGTTGTTTGATTTGCCTCCAAAACCAAAGTACAAACAAATCTGTAAAAAAAAATATATCATTTTATGGTCTGGCACACATATACAAAGATAACAATCAGCAAACAAGGTTTGGCATCATGTTTTTGGGTAGATAATTTATTTGACAATGTTGTTTCGGATTTTATATTCCAACCATTTAATACAAAAAGAAGATTTTCGTAATGAACCACCAAGCTTTCGTTTGAGATGACTAACCAACAATCAACATCGACCAAAAATCAAAATTTCGCCAAAAAAATTCATGGATGGCAACCTTCGATGGTAAGTGAATTTATTGTTATAATCTAATCTGATTCAGTAGCTAAAACTCTTGATTTCGGTATAGCTCAACTCTGATCCAAATCAACAGTCTAAATTATTAAAATTAATAATCAAAAGTGGCCATAATTTGGCCAAAAAAGACATATTCGGTGCTTCTGATCCGTATGTTCGAATCGATTTGCTAAGAAAAGATTCATCAAGCGTTATTGATTCGGTTTACACCAAAACGAAGAAAAAGGTTTGACTCTATTTTGTTTATCGAAACATTAGTTCAATGATGTCATCATTGTTTTCACTAGACTTTGAACCCTAAGTGGAATGAAGAGTTCATATTTCGTGTTTTGCCTCTTAGTCATAAATTGTTGATAGAAGTTTTCGATGAAAATCGCCTTACACGAGATGATTTTTTAGGAAAAATTGAACTTTCGTTGCAAAACATCAAAAATGAAAGTGATTACGAAATACCCATTCAACGATTTGATCTTCAACAGCGGAGGTTTTTAAAAATGGTTGCAAAGTGAAAAATTCCCCTCTTAATTTTTTTCAAATTTATTTTTGCATTTTTCTTTGGTTTTCAGCCAAAAATCAAAAGTTCGTGGCTATTTAGAAATATACCTTGGGTACATTGATACAGCTAATAACAATGTGAATGAAGAAGATTTAGAATCGATCATCAACAGTCCATCGATCGAAGAAAATGAATATGTGAGTAGATTTTCAACATCATTAAATGATAATTGTTTCGTTCAACAACATTTTTTTTTTGTTTGGTGAAAGCCTGATTGGGAAATAATCAATCATCATACACCAGCTAATGATTCAAATTCAAATAATGAAGCTTTGCCATCTGGTTGGGAAGAATGTCAAGACACGAATGGACGGACATATTTTGTCAATCATAATTCTCGTACCACACAGTGGGATCGACCAATCGATCTGTAATTAAATCCAAAAAGTTTTGTTTTCCGTTTTTAACGGTTTTCCTTTTTCATCCTAAATCTGAACGAGATCAGAAACATCGCCTCAACCAATGAATCCGATTTTGATGGTACCACCGGTTCATCAACGACTGAGGCCATGGTGCCAACAACATCTCAAAATCAACAAAGACAATTTTTCGGTCGTTTTCATATCGGCACTAGTCTTGATCGGCGATCATCAACGACGACGACGACAACAACAACAACAACGAATACCACCCAGTCCCGAACACCATCATTCGAAGATTCTAATCATCAGGTAATTTTTTCAAAGTTTGAGTTTGTGTGTTTCCTACATGAATTTGAATTATTCGTGCAAAAATTAGTTGGATTCAACAGTAAACATTCCTGTATCCAATACACCACCACCTTCACTACCGCCATCATTATCATCATCTGTAGCCACAGCCACCGTCAACAATCAAAACGTTACGGTAAGTAGATTGTTTTTTTTGTCTGTTTGTTTGTTTTGTCAAAACCTTTGGTTTGTTAGAAAACCTTCTGTTCTCCGATTCACAGCTTATTATTCTTTTTCTCAATGTCATCGCCTTAATTGATGATGATATCTATATCTGTGCGGTAGGAAAACACAAAAAAATGACGTTGGTAGTTTTTTTTTATTATTTTGATGATTTCACCCCACTCTTTTCGGGTCTTATTGCAGTGATTTAGCACAAAAGAAATCCTTTTTTGATTGATTTTCTATGGATGTTTGACTTGTGATTAGTTTTTGGATTCTGCATCAAATCAAACAACCATAAAAGATTCTCTTTTATTTTGTTATTTACGTCCGCCGTAGTGAGTGAACTACGTGGTTGTTTTTGTTTTTTGTTTTGCGAGGAAAAACTTAATTATGTTGTTGATCTCTCTCTCTGTCTCAATGATCATTTGATCACTTGTAGCACGTAGTAACAGCGTTTTTATTCGATTGTTGATTATGATAATGGTGATGATGATGAAACCAAATCCTTTGCCGATTTTTGAACAAAAAAAAATACACAAATAAAATCTAGATTCATATCAGAGACGCACGCACACGCTAGGATACGGTTGCGGCTTGAGGATGTTGTTTGTGTGTATGTATGTGTTTTGGTTGAAGTCCAAGTACATCATTCAAATCCTATTCCGAATTGTTGCTTGCAATTAAAATTAATTTAAAAAAAATTAAGATTAGAGAAGATGTACCAAACAGCGGCATTAATTGTCCGAATGGGGGGGGGGGTATTTTAATAATCAACAACGATAAGTCTCGGTAACAGGATTTTCCGCTATAATGATCGATCAACAGCGATCGTTTTTCTTACCCGGATGAATTGTAAATATTGTTACGCGGTTTTTTTCCGGAGAGGATTTAAGTATCTGTCCGGATAAAATGATTTATAAACCTTAAAACAAAAGCCAAAATACAGGATTATTAGAAACATGGAAAATTAAGGAAGCATAGAGAGAGAGAGAGAGAGAGAGGGAGTATAGTAAATCATCAAGAAACCATGACGACCACCACTCTTGATTGGTGGTGTTGAGCTTGAAATCAAAAAATATTTTTTTTTATTTGGCTGATGATATAAATGATACGCCTATGCATAACCATATATCATAATCATGGTAATAATTTTGACATCGTACATTTACGATACAATCGCTGTCCCAGACCTTTGTTTTTGTATGTACGATACCTTTGAAATCGGTGGTCGGTTGTTTTTTTTTTGATCAAAAGTACCATCTAAAACAGAGAATCCGGTGGTGTGCGACAGTTCGAACCTGATCAAAGTTTGTCAGTCATCAATCGTATTTCCTATGAATTTTGTTTTAGAAGGATTTCATTATGTTATATTATTGAATCATCGTTACCAGTCTTGGTGGTATCTCAATGTCTTTCTGTAATAAATGTGTGCGTGTGCTTTTCCATGTTTTTCTGCCATCATGTTTTCAATGTGATTGATGTTGATTGGGATTGTGCGTGTGTTGTCTTGGTGATTTCATATTTAATTCGATCATTCGATTGACATTTTTTTTCGCTAGTTTTTTTATCGTTTCATCTTGAATCGCAAAACAAACTTTTCTGTGTGTGTGTCGGTTTGATTGTTGTTGTTTGATTTTTCAAATTGAATGAAACGCTGAAAACACAAACAAAAACATTCATCATGTCCGCTCCAATGTTGGTGGAAAATAGACCTGGTACCAGCGGTAGTAGCCAAACTGCTGGTACGGCTAATAGAAGAAATTCGAATAATGAATTCGGATCGATACCAGTGTTTCGCGATCTTAGAAGATCCAATAAAAAGAAACGCAGATTTTCTAATTTGTTCAATTTTATACATGTTAAACAGACTACGATAACCGAACAGCAATCACATCAGCCCAATGATCAGTCAGATCATTTATCATCATCGCAAAGTCAAAATATTCATGAAGAAAATGACCAACAAGAAACATCCACACAACAATCAACACAGTCAACAAATGATAGACCATCAGTATCGCAACAAAATGCAAATTGTTCAGCCGATGATCCACTTGGTCCATTGCCGAATGGTTGGGAAAAACAAATTTCCGATACTGGTCGAGTGTTTTTCATTGATCATAAAAATAAGGCAACCACTTGGATTGATCCAAGAACCGGTAAACCAAGCCCATCAAATCAGCATAATTCCAACAGATCATCGTTGTTTATCAAACAATCATCTGGTAAACAATCAGTAGTGGATGATCTTGGCCCTCTGCCCGATGGTTGGGAGGAACGTATCTATCGTGATGGAAGAATATTCTTCATAAATCATAGTAAGTAAAAACATGGATAAATTAAGACAAATTTTTATATTTACCTTTTATTTTATTTTATTCATTCAGACACCAAAACCACTCAATGGGAAGATCCACGTATCGATATACCAAGTATATCTGGTCCGCCGATATTGTTTTCACGGCATTATAAGAAAAAATATGAAGCATTACAGAATTCTTTGACCAGACCGAATGGTCCCAGTAAATTTGAGATCAAAGTTCGTCGTAATAATATTTTGGAAGATTCTTTCCGAATAATCAATAATGTTTCACGTGTTGATTATCTGAAAACAAAATTATGGATCGAATTCGATAGTGAAGATGTCCTAGATTATGGTGGTCCAAGTCGAGAATGGTTTTATCTGTTATCGAAGGAGATGTTTAATCCATATTATGGTTTGTGGGAATATTCTTCAACAGATAAATATACCTTACAAATCAAACCACATTCGGGCCTGTGCAATGATTTACATTTGATTTATTTCAAATTTATTGGTCGAGTTGCCGGTTTGGCAATCTATCATGGAAAACTATTGGATGCATTTTTCATACGACCATTCTACAAAATGATGCTCGACAAAGAGATCACATTGAAAGATATGGAAAGTGTGGATACAGAGTATTTTAATTCGTTAAAATACATCCTAGAAAATGATCCAAGTGAATTGTATTTGAATTTTTCGGTCGACGAAAAATGCTTGGATGTTATTGAAGAAAAAGAATTGATACCGAATGGTGCT
Source organism: Amerodectes protonotaria (assembly GCA_025882695.1). NCBI lineage: Eukaryota > Metazoa > Arthropoda > Arachnida > Sarcoptiformes > Proctophyllodidae > Amerodectes > Amerodectes protonotaria. Next base: position 14,852 of record JAOZJS010000538.1, on the reverse strand, counting down.
CAAATACCAGTGACCAACGAAAATAAACATGAATATATCAAGTAATAAGCATTGAACAGAATGGATAGAATCATTATTCGATGATTTTTCAATTTATCTTTACAGTAAAGTGATCGATTGGCGTTTTGTTTCACGGGTCAAGCCACAAATGAATGCCTTTTTGGAAGGGTTCCATGAAATAATTCCGAAAAATTTGATCAAAATGTTCGATGAGAATGAATTGGAACTTTTGATGTGTGGTATCGGCAATGTGGATGTTAAAGATTGGAAACAAAATACCGTTTACAAGGGAGGTTATCATCCAAATCATATTGTGATTCAGTGGTTTTGGCGAGTAAGTTCATCAGAGTCGACCAGTTTCCATGATTCCATGAAGAACCGCTAATTTTCCTTCCTTTTGCAAAATTTTCGCTAGGTTGTTCTGTCTTTCAATAACGAGATGCGTTCTCGTCTTTTACAATTCGTGACCGGTACCTCAAGAGTACCAATGAATGGCTTCAAAGAGCTATACGGTAGCAATGGGCCGCAATTGTTCACCATCGAGAATTGGGGAAAACCACAAAATTTGCCTCGTTCTCATACTTGGTCGGTTTGCGGAATTTCGTTGTTTTTCTCTGGTTTAACCGAATTTTACATTTTTTTTCCATTCTAGCTTCAATCGTCTTGATCTTCCAAGTTATGAATCGTATAGTGATTTAAGGGAAAAACTAATCAAAGCAATAGAAGGATCAGAAACCTATGGAGGGGTGGATTGAACCAAAAACCCGAATTATCTGTATCGCAGAAAAAACACCCAACTGGCAATATATTGTTTGTTTTATATACAATTTTTTTCATTATTATTTCATTATAAAAATTTTATTGTTTTCATTAAAGGAATGAATAAATGAACTGTAAATTTATAGACTAAAATTTTTTTACAAAACACGTTTTTTGATTCGTTTGGGAACTAATTTCAAAACCGATTTTGAATTTATATTTAAATTTTGATCACGAATGGATGGATTGAAGCTGATTACGGTGGTGTGGTCGACAAGCACGTCGAATTTACACCAGATTTTTTTCCAATTTAATTTTTTAAAGATTTTATCGATTCGGTTATCTTGTTTTCCGTTGATTTGCACACGTATTGAAACATCTCGTTGGATCGATTTGCGCAAATCTTGTACGGTAGCATCGGTTTTGACGTAGATTATATCACAAACTTGGTCATTGTACATTTGTAACGATAGTTTGAAAACGCGACCATAATGATGATCCACCAAGGCATTCAAATGTTCAGATATTAAATCATTGTATTTTGGATCATTTTTGCAGGCATTCAGCATTGGAAATAAATCCGATAATTGTTGATCTTTTTTGCATAATTTAAGTAATTTTGTCTCGATTTTATTCAAAAATTTCCGATGTTCGGAATAGCTTTCTAAACTTGTTGAATTGGACTCCATGGCGAAGGGGGGGGAAATTTATAGCTTAGGACTAGTAGGTTTTATATTTGAATCGGATTTATTTTTATCACAAAATCCCAAAAATCTTAAATCTTCTCTGGCCATCAAATCTTTATTCATCCGACATTCGAGGTATTCTTTGGCAAATTCTTGACATTTAGAAGCATTGGAATTGGTCTTCATCAAACAATTAGTATATTTTTGCATTAAATCTTTGCATTCACCATAATGATCTAACGGAAATGATCCCTTAGCCGGAGGTCTTGGAGTAAACACTTTGGAACCACCAATTGTGCTTGCCATCATTAGCGAATAAATGGCCCAAGTTGGATCATCTGTTCTGAATGATTCCGAAATCGAGAATTCACTGAAACAACCTAAGGTGGAAATAGTATGGTCCATGTGCAAGTTCCAATTGCATTCAGGTAAAAGAATTCCAAACAAACAAAGAATCATGGAAAAGAATCCAAAACACCCTGATAATGTTCCTGATTCCGTTTCGAAATGTGATAACCAACCAAATTATAAAAGTTTTGTGCCCCACGATCCAAAACTATACCGTCAATTATACGATGTAAGAATTTGAGAAAAGATGAGCAGCAACCATCTTAAATTGTAATTGGATCTGTTTCTCTTGCAGATTTTGACCACCGAAGATATCAATGATATAGATTCAATTTTGAATCATTTGCTGGAAATTGATCCATCTCACAGACGAAAAAAACGCGCGGTTTTGAAAAATTCTGTAGAAAGATATCTTCAGGTTATCAAAAGAAAGTTGGGCGTTGAAGATGAAAGCATTCAAGCGAATTACATAAATGATCTTTCGCATCAGAATAGTGGTGACAATCATTTCAATGATAGTTTGAGCACACTTTATAATAAGGATAGGGTTCAACAATCATCCAAATCAAAAATGAACCAACAAGATTCGTTCAAGAACAAAAGAAAAAGATCGCAAATTGAAGAGAAATCATCGCCTGAACCACCATCTAGCATGATGAAACAAACAATTTTACTTGAAAAATACATGGTTCAACCAAAAATATGCTTTAGTGACTTTGGCGGAGTAGAAGGTGTTGTGGAAGATATGAAAAGATTAGTATTCCACATTAGAAATTCAGGATTATACCGTGAATTAGGTGTTGAAGCACCAAGAGGATTTTTACTGCACGGGCCACCAGGTGTAGGAAAATCATTATTGGTAGAAGCATTAGCCAATTATCTGCAAGTATCATATTTAAAATGTGGCGCTACGGAAATAGTTGCTGGTATTTCCGGCGAATCAGAAGAGAAAATTCGTCAATTATTTGCGTTGGCCAAAGGAATGCGACCATGTTTGTTGTTTATTGATGAAATAGATGCCATCACACCGAAACGTGAGAATGCGGCTAGAGAAATGGAAAGAAGAATCGTTACACAATTGATAACTTGTATTGATGAATTATCAGCCAGTGATTGCTCTGGTTATGGTGTTATGGTTATTGGTGCAACAAATCGACCGGATTCTTTGGATCCAGCACTTCGTCGAGCAGGAAGATTTGATCGAGAGATAGCTATCGGAATTCCTGATCAGAATGCTCGTCTGGACATTCTGAAAGTTCTGTTTCGTAACATAAAAGTTGAAGCAAATTTCGATTTCATAAGTTTAGCTCATCGAACACCTGGATACGTCGGTGCGGATTTGAAAAGCTTGATACGAGAAGCAGCCATACTGGCTTTAGAACGATTTCTTCATTCCAACAAAATTGATGAAATTGATTGCGATACTTTGTTCGATTCATCACACTCAATCAGTTACGGACGGAAATCCTTTCGGATTGAGATGCAAGATTTTAATGGAGCACTGAAAAAAATTCAACCATCATCCAAACGAGAGGGTTTTGCCACTGTTCCGGACGTAACCTGGAACGATATTGGAGCATTATCTGATATCCGCAAAGAATTACAAATATCCATTTTGGCACCTGTTCGATTTTCCAGTGATGTCGAAAAACTTGGCCTGTCCTTATCGGTCGGAATATTGTTGTGCGGACCGCCTGGTTGCGGGAAAACATTGCTGGCTAAAGCTATAGCTAATGAATCTGGAATCAATTTCATCTCGGTCAAAGGTCCTGAACTGCTTAACATGTATGTTGGTGAATCGGAAAGAGCTGTCCGTGCTGTATTTAACCGTGCTCGTGTATCTAAACCTTGTGTTATATTTTTCGATGAGATCGATGCTCTTTGCCCGAGACGAACCGATTCGGAAGTAAGTTGGATATCGAACCTCGCAAGAATTGTCGCTGAATTTTTTGCCCTTTTTTTCATTAGCCTTCCAATGTAACATCAAGAGTGGTAAATCAATTGTTGACCGAAATGGATGGATTGGAATCACGCGATTGTTTCCTACTGGCTGCTACCAATCGACCGGACATTTTGGATCCGGCAATTTTGCGTCCGGGTAGATTCGATAAAATTCTACATGTTGGCTTCCCAACCGAAACTGATCGCTATGAAATCTTACGGACCATAACCAAGGTACTAGGGCGTTTGATCTGTTGGATTTTGAACCAAACATTTAATCTAAATCAATTCCGTTTAGGATGGGAAAAAACCTCCCATAGCATCGGATGTGAATCTAGTGGAATTGGCCAAAGATCAAAGATTGGATGGTTTCACCGGAGCCGATTTATCGGCGCTAATTCGAGAATCAAGTTTAATCGCGCTACGGCAAAAAATCGATGGTCAATTGGCCTCTAATGAAGAAATAGTATTAAATGTTTCCCACTTTAATAAGGCCTTGGACAAAGTCAAGCCATCAGTTTCCAAAATTGATCGTCAACGCTACGATAGAATGCAAGCATCAAATTAATAATAATTAGTTTTAAATAATTTATTTAACCAAATTCTTGTCGCCAGACAAAACAATGATAAGATTAAAAACAACTATTTTATTGACTTTGAATCAACTTTTAACGGATTTTTCTTTCATAATACGAAATTTTTTCGGATCAGTTCGACATTCTAAATAATCATCACCATGCGGAAAACAAATATCTCTTTTCTCGTCTTTGCTTTTACCATCACAACATTTAAGATATTGGATTAGATAATTTTTGCACGGATCTTTTGATTCGGGAGAAATATCGATGGTGATGTAACCGGACATTTCAATTGACTTGATTTGTTAAATATTTCGAACGAAATCTTGAGGAAAACACATGTGTTGGCTTCTCACTCAAACCGATGCTCTTTGAGTAGAAATAGTATTAACCGACCGAAAAAAAACAGTTTTTGTTGTGGACATTGATGCACTAAAACTGAGCCAATTCAGTTGAATTCCAGGCAGTTGACACATAGACCGATTTAAATCATATTCATCTCGTGTGTTTCAATTATTTTTCAAAACTCCGGCATAAATCTTGAATTTTAATTTTTGACTTGAATATCGCATCTTCGATCAAGCGTTTACTTGAAATCAACAAATCTTCAACAATTTTCATTTGTTCGAAATTTTCTTGTTACAGACGACCGCACCAAACAGAGTCATCTCTATTGCTTTTACCAGCGAAAATTTCCTATAAAACATTTCCAGGTACTTGATTCGATTTCACCGCTCATTTTATGGCTATCTTTTCGATTAAAAACTGTTTTAAATAAATACAAAAATAACAATAGATTAGTAAAAAACAGTTATTCCGTTGCCTTAACATTTTCCACAATATCATACAAAATATCAGGTCTTGATATATAGCTGCGTATTTGGTGCCAGAATTGTCTGTGATCGCGTCGTTATGTTCGCTTAATGCTTCAATTCAATGCTTAGTTGTATCGCTTTTTGCCACTCAATGAGTCAAACCTGTGTTTCCCTGCCTTTTTTTTTTGGTATCTTTGAGGCTTTAATCTTTTTTTCCACTTTAAACGGGCCCATCCTTATTGTTTTTGGATCTCATAACTAGCTATTTTTCATCGGAAAAATTCCAATAATGTCTTCAAATACCAGCAATCGAGGAGGGAATTTGAACCGTCAATTATCGTAAGTTTGTTGATCCATTTTCTTGAACGATTTAACAAAATGATTCGATTTTTATCAAATTCATGTTCGATAGAGCCACCGGAGATTCATTGTACATAATTTTGGGCATCGATAAGAATGCAACTCCTGAAGAAATCAAGCGAACTTATCGTAAAGTATTACATTGATTGTTGTTGTTGATTTAGGTTTGAAAAAATTTAACATCAAATATCAAATTCTTTCTTTTAGTTGGCGTTAAAATATCATCCAGACAAAAATCCCAATAATCCTGAAGCAGTAGAAAAATTCAAAGATATCAACAGAGCACATTCGATTTTGTCGGATGAAAAGAAAAGAAAACTTTATGACAATTATGGTTCAATGGGATTATTTTTGGCCGAACAGCTTGGCGAGGAAAATGTTGGCGCTTATTATATGTTAACATCTGGATGGTGCAAAGGAGCCATTCTTTGCTGCGCAATCATCACCGGCTGCTATTGTTGTTGTTGTTGCTGTTGTTGTTGTTGTAATTTTTGTTGCGGAAAATTTCGACCCAAACAATCAGATGATTTCACATTCAATCCGGTAATTTGTTTTAGTTTGTTGGTGGTTCCCCATCTAAATCTCTCAATATTTCCGTTTGGTAACCAGGATGATTTGAAAGAAGATGCCGAGTTAGTCCAAAATGAAGACGGTGCTTGGAAGAATCAATCCAGCTCTAGTAATAATCCAGTTACAACGCAGCCAACCGCTGCTTCAGATCCTTGGGGTGATCAAGGTAATCAGCAGAAACCAATCATTGCCATGCCACCACCACCGTCTTCAGTTGATGCGAACGAATCAACAAACTTAAGGGAAACAATTCATTCCACTTATCAGTGAAAAACAAAATTTTTGAAAAATAACTAATGATAGCTCACAACATAAAAAGATGGGGACCTTAGCAAGGAATCGCGAAAGCCGAGTAACCAGGAAAAACAATTAAATTCCTCAATAAACATAATAATTACCGTGCACTCTTGGAAATTTTGCTTTTTTTTCAAATTGATCAAAACTAACACTCCCAACATTTGGAATTTTTCATTCTATGAAAAAACAATTGAAAGACTGATTAGAAAATTACACTTGTTTTTAGAAGCTCTCACAACAAACCCATCAAAAAAAATCACTCCAAAATCGAGTGTACATTTATCCATTTTCGGAATTGATTTAATTTATGAGTGAATTTTGCGTGTGTGTGTGTGTTTATGATAATTATTTCAATATGGCTATGATGATGATTTCTGATATTATTAAATAAAAATGTCTTATCAATCTTTATTACTTTTTGAATTTTTTGGATTGGCAACGTTTTTAGCAGTTTTGTTGAAACCTGAAAAATTGAGACAATATTTGGAAAATTTTTCATGACAATAATCCAAATCATGTTGATTATATTCTTTACGTGATATAGCATATTTATGAAACAGGCTACCATTATGATCGGGCAATTTTTCCCCTTTATCATTGATCGAACACAGTATTTTACCACCGTACCACGCATATGTTATCGGATTATCCGGTAACGTTACTCTAACATCCAAAATGTCCGGAACATAACTTCGAAGATCATTGTGCACTCGATCTTTAAAATTAGTAAAACGACAGTTTCCACCTGTTAAAAGAAACGTTTTAGGCAATGGTTAAATAGATTGATTAATTAATTGTTTAATACCTATTAGAAGAATGTTGTTGTATAAATGAGCTTGGATATTTTCATCATCATAAATGGACAAATCAACAATAACATCATCTTTGTTTTCTTTGATCTTGGAATCTTCCGAGGTAACCGTTGATTCATCATCTTCATATTCTTCATTTTCATCTTCCGATGAAGAACTGTCAATATCTTTTAGATTATCCGGTCTTTCGCGGCTGGTGTGCATTGAATTTGACGATTCAATTGCATTGGTGTATGAGATTGGTTCAAAATTTGGATTGAATTCACTTAAAGCAAAAACTATTGTTTCCGAAATTCCTAATTGATCAATGTTGACATCACTTGGATGGAATAGCAATTCAGGTACCTGGAAACGTTCATTATTCATTCTAATCAATTGATAATCATTGGTGTTTAAATCTGGGTGTTTTTCATGATCAAAAACAAATCCTCGTTTGTGAACCACATAATCAGGCAAAATATAATCTTGAACAATTGGATTATCATCTTTCACCGGATGTTTTTTGGCCAATTCTAAATCTTTCCACAGATCGATTGATACATAACAACAATCTTCTTTCATTTGATTGACAACATAGGTTTCATCTAAAACGTTGATCTGACGATATGAAATGATCTCTTTAAGATGATTGGTCAATGCTTTACCACCAACATCGATACGTTTGGTATGTTGCAGTATTTTATGTCCTTCAACAAAGGGAACAACATGAGTGAATGAATATCCAGAATCCACGACCAAACAGGCAATTTCTTTCGGAGCATCAAGATTCTGTTTATTTTGTTCATATAAATAAGCAAAAGCTGCCAATTGTGGTGCGTTTGAAATCAATATTTTTCCAAAACCATATTCTTCAAACAATGTGCTGATCATTAGTTTGGTGATTTGAGGAAAATTATAAACCGGCTCGGTTATCAACAAACCAATATTGGAAAAACGACCCTTTTTGTCGGGCTGTAATTTGAGAATATTGCGAAATATGTGATCCCAAATTTGTTTTTGGATTTCCCAATTCAACAGATAACCTTTGTTGAAAGGCAATATAAAAAACATTCCAGAATAATCTTTACATTCTTCGAGTTGATCTGCGATGAATGGTCTTCTTTTTTCATTTCTCACTTTTGTTATACAATTCGGAATTATTCTGTTAAATTAAATAAAAATAATTGATAAAAGCAAAGATGAATTCATGACAGAATTGAAACTTACTTGGGATTATTATCATTGTAAAAACCTACTTTGATGGTATGGGCACCGTTGTCCATAATCACGATTTGATTAATGGTATTAGCCATATTTTTCCAACATGAAAACAGAAGATAAACCAACGGCAATTCTCGGTGAAAAAAACAAACCAGGTGATTTCAAAACATGCATGTGTGTGTCTGCCAATTTTTCACTGACAACAAATCGAGTTTTCGTTTGTGCTGCCATCTAGCGATCTTTGAACAAGTCAGTATGGGTTACTAAATTTATTTATATTTTTTGCCGAGAGGGCCGCTGAAACTCATTTTTTTTTATTTTTTACAGTGCATGCTGCATGATGCATCAGACGACAAATAAAAATCATGAACAACAATTTTGATGATGGACCAAGATTGACTCCTTTGAATCGTTTTGTATCATTTTCGTCCGATTTGAGCCAACATTTGATTGATAAACTTTTGAAACACGGTTTGAAAACCACCAATCATCTTAGACTTTTGACCAATGAAGATCTAGAAAAATTATATGGTTTCGATGAGAAGGAAATCAATGAAATAAATGATAAATTGAAGCCTAATGCTGACCAATTCAAATCGATCACTGCAATCGAGTTGGATCAAAACACAGAATCTATCAAATGTGGATCGAAAAATTTCGATGAAGCTTTTGGTGGCCATCATGGTCTACCAACAAGACGACTGACGCAGATTTTCGGCGAAGCTGGTGTTGGTAAATCACAGATTTGGTGAGTGAACAAATTATTTAAAGTTGAAAAATGTGAAAAAAAAATTATATTTTCCTAGTTTTCAGCTTTGTTTCAGAGTTCAACTTCCCATCGAAGAAGGTGGACTCAATGGAGAAGCATTGTATTTCGATACGGAAAATTCTTTTCGTCCCGAAAGAATTTTACAGATTGCCGAAAATTATTATGAAAAAAATCATCGAATTAGTGGAGAATTGCTAAAAAACAAATGCAACGAAGTTTTGAATCGGATTCATGTAAAATACATTAAAAATGATGCTAAAGAATTGTTTGAATTAATTGTTGAAAAATTGGATTCATTTCTGGAAACTCATTCCGATGTAAGACTTTTTGTTTTGGACGGTATTGCCTATCATTTCAGATATGATTATGAATATGATGATCGTACTAGAACAAGACAATTGTCAGAGATTGCTCAAAAACTAAAACAAATTGCTTACGAAAGAAACATTGCGGTAACTAGTGATCCAATATCATAATGTTGTTTTTTTTTCATTGACCGAAATTTCGCTTTTTTAATTATCCTAGATTTTGATCACCAATCAAGTTAGATTCAAAAATGAACCAGCTTTAGGAGAATTGTGGAACACCAAATGTTCAACTTCGCTTTCTTTGGTTCGTTTGACCAATGCCGAAAATGATCAGGAGATTGATTCAAATATCCCTTCGGGAAATAGTGTACTGCCTTCGATCCGTCGATGTATGGTTGTCAAATCACCCAGTATTAATTCTAATGTTTGCTTTGAGTATCAGATAAATGTAAGTCATTTGAAAAATAATTTGGAACGATAATTTCATCCGCATCGTTTTTTTTTCAAGGAATCTGGAATCATGGACAATTCATGTGAAAATAGCTGAAATCAGCATGCGATTCTTGAGCTCAAAACATTTTTCCAAAATCATGTATCTGAATTATTTTAATCATTTTTTATCAAATAAATGTGATCTTTTAATGAAATCTATGAGATTCTTTAATAAACGTTATGACAAAATTATGATTGAACAACAAGCGCGATTGATGCAAAAATTTGATCGCGAAATTCAGAGCACAATGGAAAGAATAAAATTAAATAGAAAAGTAAGAATCAAACGCAAAAAAGCTTTACTTTCAGAGACCACCAGAATTTTGATGGGAAAAAATTCCAATTCTGTAACAAAAAATCAACATCCCACCGTATTTCCTGCCGGTTCTCCGGAACAACTGGCCATAAGGATGGATGGAATGTCACAATCATTTCTAACAACAAGAATGAAAATATTGAACTCAAATTTTTCCCGATCTGTTCTTGAAATATTTGCTGTAGATGAAGAATTTTCACAGAAAATCGACGAATATGGATTCAGAATCACCGGGGTTCGAATTTCGTCCGATTATCAATTGTTACAGATATATTGGACCACTGATGGGAAAAATCAAAACAATAACAATCAAGAACAAATAGCATCTTATCTTAACAGCCACAAAGGAAGATTACATGAAAGATTATCGGAAACCCAGTACGGAAGGAATATTCCCTGGATCATTTTTGTCTATGATCTTCAAGCATCTTACGAACAAGAGGTTCAATTGCTTTTGAATAAGTGCCAAAAAGATTTCGAATCTAAAAACAACCAACCAATGTACATTAGCGATTTCAAGCTAGAAGATGGTATCAGCTTCCGTTCCGATGTTCATGTAGATGATAATCCAGAGAAAGATTTGAAAAGTTTAAAATACAAAACCAATCCCAACCAATATTCAAAAATAGAGATGCCGCCAGACATGTTCATGCAAAGTTTCGAACTGGATTATGAATCCTTATACAAAAAAGTTTTGGAGAATATGCACAGAACCAGAGCTCAACATGAACGAGACATTGCAAATATGAAAAAAATTGATCAATCTTTCGTTGAACAATCTGGTCCGCCGAACGACCGTATAAATAGCGCTCCAATGATTGATTATAATACTGAAGAAAGAATAAAATCAATGAAAAAATTTTTGAGAACCGACCAAAAACGCAAAGATAAACTGGGTAGAAAGCTAAAACAACAAATACTCAGCGAAGAGATTGATCGTTTTGATGATTATGAACAACTAAGAGAATTAATGGAAGAAAAATATTCCAACGTTTATGAAGATTAAGTTTCATTCGACCTCCGATAAGGATCAAAACCTTGGATCAAATCCCGGAATAATCTACATTCTTGCTGATATCTATACACATACATGTATCTTGCATAGGCTTCGGCGGCTCTTTTCAGACTTCTGGAGACACGATACGATATGATCGTGAAAATAATGTAGATAACAATTGAAAGGTAAACAATCGTCCAAGTAGTTCCTATTTTGATAGGTAATGTTTCGGTTTTTTCCAAAATTCTTAAAATCCGTGTTTTTGCGAATTCTGGAGCCCATTTTTCCACCGTTGCATAAACCTTTTTTTGCACTACCTCGCCATTTCTCATTAAATATTTATGGCCATGACATTCGAATAGTCCATAAAAATGCTCTTTATCAATGTAAATTTTTGCTAAATTCAGAATAAAATGATTATTAATTATAGAAATGTATTTCACAGGTTGTTGTTTGAATACTTGTAAATGATGCAATTTTCGAATTTGATTTCTCGATCGTGACCAATACTTTGCTGGGATCGATATAGGTTGATCCATTTACCGTCCAACCTATTAAATCTGTATTTATATTAAACTCGCAATTCAAACTCACAAGTTTGCATTCGATCGGATCCACGAATGCAATCATCAATGGTGAAACTAATAAAATTATCACGAATTTTTGAATTTTTTGAAATTTTTGTATCAATTTCAAGTTACTAGACGGAGCCATCTGTTCTATAAGATTCTTTATCTTTCTTTTTTTGGTTTGGTTCGAATATCTTTGCGGTAATACATTAAAAATCAGTCAATCAATCAATCAATCAAGGTATTAGCTGGAGATTAACAAATGATGCATAATAAGTTATTGGCCAAACAAAATCAATCTAAGCAATAGCAAGGGGGATAAAGTATTTCGAACAATCATTATTCGAAATTTTCGAAAAAATTATCGTAATTTTCTGGCAAACTGGTTTCAGATTCCTGTTAGGCAAAAATAATGAACAAAATTGGAAACATTGAAATTAGGAAACACACGAAACACACAAACAAAAAACAAGGATTTTTCTTTTTTACCGGAACATTGACAATTATCCGATCTATTAGCTCTTCATTGGCATATCGACGGAATGGTTTATGATGGAAACAGCCACCAGGTTCCTGGGTTCCATGCAATATCAATTCAGCGCTGTTCAGCGTAGAATAACCGCCGGTTTTTTTCTGCGCAACAGGTGGTGATCAATTGATCTAAATTAGCTTAACTTTGACGCGATACTCACCGCATTCTGGATGTGTAGCCTCCATCGACCAACAGGATTCTCGCCCCAATAGTGAACCGACGTTAGGTTCCAATTTTGGAAACCTTTTGATGAATCATCTTTGGCTCGTGGATACATCAAAACCGACAGGGTATCTAAAGATAAAATGGTTAACTAACTAACCATGGGAAAAGCAACAAGTAGGCCAACAGAAAAGCATAATACCATGTGGTGAGAACATGAAGATTCTGGTGTTTCCTCGATGGCTTGTGTCCAGATTGATCCGAACTTGGACATGTTCCAAATATTTTATCGGACATTTCATTAAACTTTGATCGATGAAATAAACTTTGCCTATACTTCCGTCGCCGATTTTGGTCGGAAACCAACTGAAATTCAAGGGGGAAAATGGCTTTAATTGGGACTAGGTTTTGAATGAACGGTAACCGGTAATCCGGTACAACGTACAACTTTTCCGGATGAATTATGCAGATGATTTTCTCCGGTGCCGGATGCCAATTCAATGCCGATTGAACCATTGATTGGGCCATTAGTAGGCCAAAACCAAAACGGCTATTGTAGAGAAATCCGGCGGCATTTTTACGCCATCCTCGTTCCTTCAACAATGGGCTGAATTCCGATGTGCATACGATCAAATGTTGGATATCGCGCCAGGTCAGATTATTGCTAAAATCCGAAAAGAATCCGAAGAATCAGAATAAGCCCCGCATCCCGTAGCTAGCACAATGCGATACAAACTTTGCCTCCAAAACCAGCGCAAAAATGGCCGCCGCAAGTGGAGCTGCAGCCGATGTACCGGAATGTTCTTTTGTACAACGATTGTGGATATCAGTGGTGGCAATCTTTTTATCCTTGTAGGCACCGCTGGAGAACGCTGCGGCCAATGTTGATGAACACTTTTCACCATACCACGGAAATCGTCCCGATTCGCTAACACTATTCACGGATATTGTGTAGATGGAACTTACATATCCATCACAATTGCAATTATCTCCACGTGAACCTCCGTTACCGGAAGCCCAAACATAAATGCTTCCTTTTCCTTTTCGGCCATAGGTTATGCCACGAAGCAAAGCACTCTGGGTCAGCAACTTTGGCCCATCCACGGTCATTCCGTCTAGTGTGTTCGCACAAGATGATGATAATAAGATGATACATTGAGTACCTAGTAGTCAAGATTCAAAGAATAGAAACACACCATCGTTTGGTCCCCAACTGGAACTGTAGATATCGATGTAATCATTACGAAACGCCAATGATTTTGCCTCGGTCAAATCGGAAACTTCACCATCCAAACATCGGATACCGCCAATCTTGGCATGGAACGCTGCACCAACGCCACACTTTCGATTCTGTGGAGCCATGGCCACCACTCCAGCACATCGGGTACCGTGAGCATTCGAATTGAATAGGTCATAACGAGGCGAAGGGTCCGCATCATCATCATTCATATCATAGCTAGCATTGTGGTCCTAAATTTTCGTTCCAAAATGAAACGAAGATGAAATACAATCACCGATCAAACAAATGACCTTAATGATCCGATCAAGTTCAGGTATATTTACGTAATTTGCATGCAGATCAGCATGATTCCATTCCAATCCTGATCATCATTTGAACACAAACACAGAATCAGTGGATTTTTCCCCTTTTTAAACACAAAAAATAATTGGCATCAATCTCATCTTACCATCATCCAAGATGCTGACAACGATGCCGCGACCAGTGTATCCCATGTCCCAAACTTTGGTGATTCCATGATCGAAACGATTCAATCCAGACGAATGTAGATACCATTGATGTGGCCACAATTCATCATTGAATTTATGTCGAATCGTATTCTGTTCCAAACCTAATGAATAAACTAAATGCCGGGCATCATCCCATAAATCTCGTTTGGTTCTGGTTTGATTTTCCTGTTCCAAAATCATTGTTCTTTTCACTCGAATAGCAGTTTCTTGTTGTTCAACCCAAATAACAGATGAATCATTGAGAAGGACATTCCGGTGCTCCATGGCCTGGCGTTTCATTCGATGTTCCAAGCCTCTCTTTTTCAAAATGTAGATATCATCAAAACCTTCCAGCTGCAGCACACGAGAAAACGAGATCATCAAACTGTGATTCCTGCACCCTTGGACTGGACTGGAAAAACACTGGACAAGTTTCCCCTACCTTTCGAACGAATTCATAATTATTTCGACGAGCCACTTCTTTAGCTTTATAAGTATCGCCGTTGATTTTCACCGCCCAAACATTTAAGAAATGATGTTGATTGGTATCATCACCATTGTCATCTTCATTCTGTGCAACAGTGTTGCAAATCATTATTATTCCAATGAAAAT
>JAOZJS010000537.1:0-28433 GCA_025882695.1 Amerodectes protonotaria | reverse complement strand
TCGAATGTTTAACTCATTTGGAAGCTTTATTTTTGTTGTTGTTGTTGTTGTGGTTGAATTTGTGCCTCTCGATGTCCACCAATCAACCAACAGTTGTCAGTTCTCTCTCTCTCGTTTTCGTGTCGAGAACCAGTGAATTCTCTTCTTCTTCATCGTCTCTTCTATTCTGGTTGGTTAGTCTCTCTCTCTCCTTTACGCTCGCTCTCAATGTTTCCTCGGACATGTTTTGTCGCTGAGCAATATTTTTGATTTTTTCATTTGAAAAATACCAAAATAAGCCAAAAAATGTTATATTCTTCTCTTTCATTCCCATTCCATTCTGTGTTCCTCCTCCTCGCTTCTCTATTTTTTTGCGCTCTCTCTAAAGCTTCGCTACTTTTTTTTCAAACTTTGTATGCGCGCGCGTTGTGTGTGTGTGTGATATCTATCTATCCACCATACTATACCAATTGGATCCCCCGTCCGTCGTCTCTCTCTTTGGCTTAACTTCTCTTCGCAGGCTAACTCTCGTTCTGTGTGTGTGCACTTCTCTGTGTACGGATCTTGTTGGATAGAGAGAGAGAGAGGAATAGCTTTCCGCCAGGTTTTCTCGGCGAGGGAGAGAAGAAAAAAAAAACAACAGTACAACGACTACCAGGCCAGTCCGTTACAGTGTGTTGGTGGTGCTTGTCGTGGTCGTCCTCGTCGTCGTCGTCGTTGGCATACTCGCGCGCGCTTTCACGCACACACACGCACGCACACCAAAAGAATCTCCGCATGTGAATCAAGAACCGCGCGCGGCCAATAGAAATAACAAAAATAAAAAATTTGCCACTGCGCGCGCTCACCGTTCGAATTTTGTTTTTTCGAATTTTAAAAATTTTTTTTCTCTCTTCGTTTTTTGTTGTTACTTGTTGATTGTTTTTCAAATCATCAAATTCTTCAAGATCCGATTCCGTGTGCTTACTTCCGTGTCCGGCAATCATCCACTAGGACCCACCCACGAATCGCTTCATCCGAACCTGTTGATTCTTATTCTGATGATTCATTTAAATTTTTTTTGCCGAAAATCCAGGAATCCCCCGCATCCTAGTGCGGAATCCATGACCAATATTACCTCCATTTTTTCATCTTAAAATCGTTTGCATCCATCTTCATCCGAATTTCGGCAATCCAATCCGATCAAATGTGTGTGTGTTGTCGATACGGATGAAATGTAACCAAATGATGATGGTGATTAAATTTTTCAAATAATTCCATCAACGACGACGACGAAGAAGAAGAAGAAGATAAAATTCCGTTGCTCTTGTTGTTATTATTATTATTATTGCTGGTGTTGTGTTTAGTGCTTGTGCTGTAAATGTTTCATGGTATACTATGATGATGATGGTGTTTGCCTCCTGGTTCGTCTCCGTCGTCTATATAAATTTGATGATGATAATGCTGCCAGCCAACCTAAACCAAGCCACCATCAAACAGTAAAAAGAAGATATATATGCTTCAAACGATCAAAAACGATCATCGTCAAATATCATCATCAAAAATAAAAAGAAGAACTATCTTCTGCAGACCCGTACCATACCACACTCTGGGTGTGTATGTTTGATTCCGATATCAATCATCAATTGTATTATTATTATTATTACTGTTGTTGGTTTGTTTGGCTGGTTGGTGATCAAAAAAAAAGCATAATTCGCATTCCATTTCCACACACACACACAATCATCATCATCATCATCGGCCACATTCGTTATGAGCCACACCATTCCTATTTCTTCTGGTTGTTCTTCTTCTTCTTCTGCCATGGCCACCACCTTCTTCTTCTGCTTCTTGTAGCCTTTATAATATTGATTGCTGATTGTTGTCATGTCAGTAATCGTGGTGATGATGTTGTCGATGCCTCTGCTGCTGGTACCAATGTTGGTATTTGACTTGTTGTTTTTATGTTGAAACAAACTATTATCGAACACACACACCAGTTTGCTGTGTGTTACAAGAAGAACCTCGATAACGCGATTCGTCAAAATTCGATCCATACGATTAGTCATGATTGGTATTCCATAATCACCACTACCTTCACCACCACCATCGTTGTCCTACTATTCGAATTCTTGTTGTCCGAACCATTCCAAAGTGTAAAACGTGGCCCGGGCCATAAAACATCGACAACAAGTGCCTTGTTCCAATGTGCCTCCGCATCAAATTTTTTTATTTGCTCAAACATCCCAGAATTCTACACATTCTATATTCTATACAAGAATAATATTCTGTAACCCTTATCACACACACATTCTGCAAGAATTTCGAAATTTGAATCCTATGCTCAAATCGCCATTGGGATGAAACACGATTCCATTGTCGCCCAAAGATACATTCCTCGCTTTCTCCCTCTCTCTCTCTCGCTCTCCTGCTTCCATCTCATCTCTTCGATACATGCGTGGTTATTCTCCGCCTTGCTCCAACCCACATTCTTGAAATAATCTCATTAATCTCTATGTGTACATCCATCACTGAATCATTTAAAAATGATTATCATCTTCTACCAATGAATGTGATCGATTTCCTCATTCAACATGTGATTAGTTCTGTGTGTGTGATGTATCTGAATTTCTTCCCGTTCTGTGTCTCATATAAAATCATGGAGCCAAACATTTGATATAATATTCAGTATAATAATAGCTGCCACACGAGAAAACCTTGAGCTTCCAAAAACGACCAAAAGCAGCAAAGAAGCAGAAGAAGAAGAAACAGTTATTGGTTTGGTGATGGTCGATGATTATTATGGTGTTCTGTGATGTTGGTGATTCAGTCAAAATTCCACTCCATATAATGAATGGCCTTTAATAGTTAATGATAATCATTCTGATTGTTGTTTTATTTAAAGAAAAAGAACAAAAACCTTCCAAGAGAATCTTCCAGTGTGTGTAAATGTGCATGTGTGTAATACCCAATATGGACCAAGAACAACACATCCTATTTCCAATATCTGAAATCCGCCATTGTAATCTTAATCATAATCATTCTCAGCAATAGCAGTAATCTAAATTATCATTTCCACGATTGGTAGAAACCGCTCGTCGCTCTTCGATCTACTATTATTATTATTATTATTTATCCCTGGATTCTGTTTCCCGTGTAACATTCCCGATATTTCTGCAAGAAACTGTAATTTTCCAGCCTCTCTTTTTTCTTCTATGGCTTTTATTTGGACTACTACCATTGTGTGTGTGCGTGCGTGTGTTTGTTCCAATAATGGTTTATCACCAATGATTGATTGAAGAACACAACAAGAAGAAGAAAAAGAAGAAGAAGAAGAACCAGCATAAATTGAAAGACATATCTTTCAATTTTTTTTTTTATTATCATCATCCACCAAAATCATTAAAAGTATGTATATTATTGCACTTTATTACACACACACACACACACACACACACATTCCTCCTCCCTCCCCCCGATCCCTTAATATTCCCGAAAAACATGGAAGATTTGATGAAGAGATGCTCACGGGATTTATAGTTGTTGTTGCTGATGTCGATGTCGATGTTGGTTGTTGGTTTGGGGTTTTATCACCAAAAAAAATCTTTCCATTTCCCCGCACAACAACACCAACAACAACAACAGCAGCAACAGGCTGATCCCAAAGTTCTAGACTTGACTATAGACATTGATTCAGTATGCTTTGGATTTTTCTATTTTTTTTTTTTTGATAATGATTTGAGATTCCCACATTCAACAAGTGGTGGTGGTGGTGGTGGTGGTGTGTGTGTTGATACGCGCCACTTTTTACAGTTTTTCTGCGCATGTGCCCGGTGGTTTTACCCGGAGGATTCTCGAGTTCTGGTGGTTGTTGTTGTTGTTGTTGCGCACTAGGCACAAGGATGTAGATCCTGAATACACATTATTACCGTTTGTTTTTCTCACCAACACCAACCAACCAACCAAACAGCATCAAGTGCAAGCAATATGCGCTTTCTTTCAGCAGCATTCTTGTCTCCCGTAAGCTTCCCCCGGCGAGAACTTTTTTCTTTCTGTTGCACTTCCTTGTTGTTGTCGTCCAATCTCACTAGCCAATAATTTCTTGGGGTTGGCTGGCTTTTTTTTTTGGTTCTCTTTATTATTATTCTTCTTCTTGTTCTCGGTTTTCACTTTTGTGGCCATACAATCTCCCAGTGTGTGTGTGTGTGTGTTGCAAAGATGTGATGTTGTTTGTCGGAGTGTGTGTGTGTACAATACCCATACCAACGTTAACCAACCAAGATAATTACAATCAATTACATTCAAATTTGTTGGGTGTAAAAGAATACGTCATTCTTTGTTCTTCTCTCTCTCTCTCGCTTCTTGTGATCGAGGCAATATCATCAGACACACATACACACACACATAAATGACACTTCTGTAGAACGCCAAACGAAAACGCCACCAACCAACCAATATAATAATCACAACCACGATATTCATATTCGATCGAAATTCTTTACTTTTCACGCACACACACACACACACACACACATATTCGCATCTAGGTAAGCATCAGAAGCGTCGCTTTTTTTCCCTAGAAATCCCAAGTGCGCGCGTGTTGTGTTGTTTGAATTTAATTTTGACGAAAAAAAAGCTCGATATTTCATCAACCTTAAATAATGTTCTCAGAAGCGACCACATCAATTGATGTGAATTTGTATATTTGTTGTGTGTGTGTGTGTGTCTTCAAGGTTAGACATTCTCATTCGTTTTGTCATAGGATTTCATCTGGTGGTGGTGTGTGTAAATGTTCTTCATTTTTTTTCATTCGTTTTGTTTCCATGCTCTTTGTGTTTGATGTGTGCTATCGGTGTGTGTGTGTGTGTGTGTGTGTGTGATGGAGTAGAGAAGCGCGCGTACCTGGTAGAAAATTCTTGTGCGTGTGTGTGTGTGTGTCCAGGATACGCGAACACGGTTTGCACATCTATTGCAATAATAATTTGTTTCTCCAGGATTCATCATAGGCTGCGATTCGAATTGGGCATAAGGTGAACCATGATAATTCCAAAATTAACCATTTGACAATAATAATAATCATAATCATAATGGTAATAATATTCCTTCTGGGACACACACCACACACACACGCATTGAATGGCAGATACTTATTTCTAAACATTGTGTTTTGTTTGATTTAAATGTCGCACCATTATTCATGAACCACGAATAGTTGGTGTGTGTGTGTGTGTGTGTGTGTGTTTGGTTCGTGGTTTAATTTGGTATTTTGTGTCAAGAAAAAACAAGAGAGAGAGAGAGAGAGACAACGATGCTGAAGAGAAGCAAATATGGTTTCATTCTCTATCGATACAATACGTGTTGATGATGATGATGATGATGATGGTGGTGGTAGAGTTATTTTGGAAGAAAATATGGCGTTTCAAGTTTCGCTTCTTTTTTTTTCTCTCTCTCATTCATCACCCGCACTCTTGCAAACGCGAATTCAGTTTCGGTGGTTTTTTAGGCTGAACTTTTTTTTCCATAACCACCATCCATACGCACACCAAATATCTTCACCGTCAAACACTCGAGCGCGTTTTTTTGTTACAGTTTAAGAGGAAGAGAGAAACAAACGCTCCACGAATGCCAGAACCGTCTTCTTATCCATTTGATGTGTGTATGTATGTGTGCGTTGGAGGAGTATAACAATCGATTCTACCGACCGTCGAACAAAGAAGTATACTTTGGCGTTTTAGTTTTAGTTTTCCCGAAAAAACAAAAATGACATTAGTGTTGTTTGTGTTCGTTCGGCTGGCTGGCTGGCTTGTGGCCATTGGACTCATGGCCGAATAGGAGGAGTGGATCATTTCCAAGTATTATCACTGAAGAAATTGTATTCTGTAGAATAGCCGAACAGCTCCGAAACTGTTGAGGGAGAGAGAAAGTTATTGTCTTTTTGTATTCAAAGTTGAAGGTTGTTTCAAGTTAGTGTGTGTGTGCGTGTATGTGTGCGTGTGGTTGGAAATAATAACTTTTCTTTTCCATTTTCCCTTTTACTTGGAATATGGACACTTATTTCTAGGTTGACGAATGGAATGAACAGAATGTACAAATGAGAATGTATATAATGATGATGATGGTTGGTGGTGTGTTTCAAACAACCATTGTTGTGTGCGAGAGATTCATTGTTACGCGCCAACCTGTTGATCTCGATTCTGGAGGGTCAGGAGTTTTTTTTCGAAAATCAGCGCGCAACTACCACCCCACGCACACATACACACATTTGCTTTTTGGGGCGACGATCCTTCCAATTCTAACCTTATTGTTCGTTTTTTTTCTCCTTCCTGTTCTATAGAATTTTCCGCCGTGTGCCTGAAATCATTCGTTTTCGAATAAGTTGTGATGGTTTTTGTTTTAGAATTTGGAATTTATTAGTACACACACACACACACACTCTACAGCTTAGCAGCAGAAGCAGAAACAAAATAAATTCTTGTACCGGAAAATAAAGCGCCAATATTGCTCAATTCTTCAACATTAACAACGAGAGAAAAAAGTGTCTGTGGAAATAACCAAAACGGAAAGACCCGCATAAAAACCAAACCAAATGCATACATCTTCATTAACAGCAGCCCCACAAATGGAAACATCGCTTGAGTCCAAATTTTCTGCTGCCTTCGAGCAGCAGATTTCAACAAGTGGCTTGTTGGGCACCAATAATCATCATCATCATACAAGCAAAAGTAGTCAAATGTGTAATGGATCGAAATCATCGAAAGTAGGCCACCAACATCATCATCATCATCCTCATCACCATCATCATCAACAACAACAACAACATCCTAGAGATCATCATCATCCACAACTACAGCAACGAACATCGACACCATCAACCGTACCGCCATTATCGTTGACAACGGCAACGCCTTCAACCGAATCCACTAGTGGAGAGAAGACGGTTAGTTTTCGTAAAGGAAATGATCTTGAATCGTTTGAATCGTTGAGTTCGCTGTTCGCCAATGGCCTATTTACTGATTTGGTCATTTGTTGTACCGGAAAGATGTTCAAATGTCATCGTGTTGTGATGGCGGCCGCTTCATTATACATCCGCGATGCATTGAGTTCATTCTATAATAATAATAGTAATGGTGGCGAAAATGAACCGGGAGGCAGCGGTGGTGGTGGTGGTGGCGGCAGCAGCGGCGGAACTGGTGCCTGTAACAATTGTAACACCGTATTGATATTGCCCAATGAAATCAAGATGACCGACATGGAAGCCATATTACGATTCATTTATGATGGCCATGTTGAAGTGAAAGTGGAAAATATTGAATCGTTTTTACGGTCAGCACGTAGGCTCAATATAAATGGCCTATCGAATGTTAATATTGTGTTCAATAATAATGGTGGCACGACGACCACAGCCGATGATTCTGTTAATGATAATAATAGCAGCAACAACAGCATCGAAGTTACGGCCACATCTAACAATAGGGACACAAGCAAAAACAATGGATATGTAACCAAGAATAATAATGCCAATAATAATCCTCATCCTCATCCTCTTATTAATAATAATATTAATAATAGTAATAATCTATTGAATGGCCATGGTGGAATGAATTCACCGCCACCATCACCACCATCATCATCTTCATTGAACTCATCATTAGCATCATTGAAAGCAATGGCGGTCAATCAGGCCCACCATAATACATTGCCCAATGGTAATAACAATCATCTGCCACCACATCATAATTTAGCGAGCAAATTTCTAAACGGTAGTGTGACCAGCCAATTAATCAATCAATTTAGGCATAATTTACATAAAAGAGATCATCCACCGTTACGGAATGAATCCTCGATTCTTGGCGGTATAGTTGGTGGCGCGCCTGGCGCAATTGGTAGCAATCTGGCAGGTGGAGCCAACATTATACCAGCACATCAGGCTAGTACGCCTAAAAGTATTTTCAACAATGGGGGCTTGTTCAGCAGTAATGCTATCAATAGTAACAGTAGCAGTGTCAACAGTAACAGTGCTAGTATGCGCTTTGAACCGGCCAATCCTTCCATATCATCTGGAGGCGGAGTTAGTAGGAGAAAGCAAAAATTTCCAACAAACATTCCATTTTTGCCTGAAATGTTGCCACCCTCGACAACCGCTCAAGCGCTGTTCAATACATGGCTTAGTATTGGAGGAGGAGCTGGATCGGAAGAGGATGAAGAAGATGACCTGGATGATAATGATGATGATAAAAGATTAATTATTAAAGATGATAGTTCCAATGATTGTGGTAGCACAATTGGTGATAATATGTCCACCACAAGTATGGATTCCAAACAGCCAACATTACCGTTTGGCGGTGTTATACCGCCGTTTGGACCACAAACGCCTTGCATGATCGAGGTTGAAGCTGATCCGACCAATTTTCCATTATATTCTGATTATAATGAACCACCGCCAACATCATCATTACCGCCATCCGCATCATCATCATCATCATCGACGCAACAACAGAAACGACGAAGACATTTTAAATCACCATTCAGTGGAGAGAATCGTAGCAGTGGGGGGAGTAGTGAGAAAAGAATGAAAATGCAACCATTCTCCAACGCCAGCACGGCCAGTAATAATAGTCTAGATGTGTCCATAAAGCCGACGTCTCCACTAATGCATACTTCAACCAGTCAACAATCTTCACCATCGGAATTGCCATTACCATTGCCCGGAAAAAAGCAACAAGCCAGCAAAGACAGCAGCGGCGGTAGCAACAGTAGTGTACGATCATCTAGTTTACCGGCAATGGAGAAGCCATTGTTCACTGCTTATTCGACCATCAAAACGGCGGCCGGAGCCAATCCAGCCGGCTCATCTCCATCATCATCATCTTCGGCTTCTGCTTCCGGTAGCTGGGTCGGTAGCAAATGGAAATGTGATATTTGTAACAAATATTATGGGAACAAACAAACGCTAAAAGAGCACATTGATTATTTCCATTCCAATCGCGAAGAACAGATTTACATTTGCAATATTTGTAACAAAGAATATACTTGGCGGAAATCGTTGATGAAACATTATCGAGATATTCATCAGATGAGAAACACGCCAGCATTGGCCGAGATCAATCGTCAATTGGCTGCTTTGGCCACAGCCAAACGACAAGCAGCAGGATTGATGCCACCCGGTTCCACAACGCCAACAGGTGGTTCCGATTCCAATCCATTACCGGCGTATGTTTCTCTTGCCAATTATCCAACAACGCCGAGAAAATCAAATTCCAAAGGTTCAAGCAATAATAGCGAAAAGTCAAACAAAAGTGAATCAGAAATGGACAACGATAATACCAATGATGCGGTACCGGATGAAGAAGATTATGGTAATGATGATCTTGAGATTGATGGTTCATTCACCACCGATGCCGATATGCATGATGATTTGAATGATGATTGTAAATCGGAAACAACACCGGAAAAGATACCGATGATGATGGTGAACCCGCAACAATCATCTTTGTCGGCACCATCAACGCCAACCTCATCGAAAATCATCACCAACAGCAACCACAACAACAATGAAAACGATTTAAGCATTTCTAAATCGAACGGTGATGATGAGATCGAGAATCATCACCCTCACCACCATCACCAAAACGATGAAGATAGTTTGACAAATAATAACAATAATAATAATAATATCAATATGAATAATGCTGTCGATAGTGATGATGATGATGATGAAGATGTGGTCGGTGAGGACGAGGAGGATGATATTGGACCAACCATTGTGGAACAACAACGAGAATTATCAACAGTAACCAGCCAATCATCATTGCCCCTAACATCTTTAGCTCATAGTCCAACATCGTCGCATGCTTCTTGTTGAAACCACCATCATCATCAATTTGGCGCCTTCATCCATTGGATCAACCCTTTTCCTTTCAATTCGATCAATAACAATGATTCATATGATTCTTCTTCTTATTTTTTTTCTCGGAAAAAAATTGATATTCCAATTGTGCACACACATTCACAATTTTTTTTTACATAAATTGTTGCAACGTTTTTGTTTTTGAATCCAATAATTATTGATTGATATTTGTTGAAAATTATTATTATTTTTAAATATTGTTGTTACACACCCCCACACACACAAGCATCTTTTTTTTAAATAACTTGTTGAATAGGCCTTTGTTCCAACCACACCGCAGCACGGCGTACCATCCCCGTCGGCCGGCCGTTTCATCACCATTCATTCAATTCATTTGATTTTTTTTTCTTGTTTTTCAAAAAATATCTCTGGGACCTTTACCATTGTAGTCTTCTACTACTGCTACTAAACACACCAATCACAAAACGCCAAATGATCAGCATCGCGACCCCGTTTTCCATAATCATCATCATCATCCTCATAGAATCACTTTATCATCAACAACCATCAACCAATCCGCTCGATCCGACAAGCAAGATTTGTAATACATTTTCCTCTCTCTCTCTCACTCTTGTCACATTCTTAATCGTAATCCGGAGCATGTATGTGTGTGTAATGTTGTGGAAATCTTTGAAAAACAACAACAAGAATTTAATGCATGTGTTTTACCGATTTTTATTTTTATTTTTTTTAAATACTAGGTGTTTCAAATTGATGTAATAATAACAATAATAATGTAATGTTTTAGCTTCGGATTACGCCAACACACACACACAGACACACGCCCACATTGTCTGCGAACACAAAACAAAAACAACTAAACATTTTTTCTTTTCTCTCATTTCTTATTTATTGAACACGCCCACACACACCCACATTTTTTTAAATTATAAATCCGAATACCTCTTCTATTTTTATCGGATATTTTTTTTTCTACTTCGTGCGCGCTTTCGTTCATTCATTTTCGTTCATTAAAAGTTGTTAAATTGTCTACACACACTTACACACGCCCACACATTGGTCACAGTTATTGTTGTTCCAATACTTTGAGCATTCATACCCAGGGGGCGTGTACAATGATCGCACACGCCCCTTCATACACACCCGATTCAACCGTTCTTTGACATTATTACCCACCGTTGCTGAGGAAGATTTATTTTCAATATTTATTATTATTATTATTATAAAATATTTTTCTATATTTTCAACACACATTTTCAATTATTATTATATTTTTGCATTACATTTTTTTCTGCCCCCTTGCTCCCTGTGTTTTTTTTCATATTCTTTGATCGCGCTCTGCCCGCCCCGCCCCCAAACCTGTTGCGTCCAACAGTCCGCCCGAGACGCCCAGAATCCCGTTATTTTTTTTCATGTGTGAATTCCAACCCACTATTTGATTTTTGATTATCATTGAGAAAACATTCTTCGAGGACCAATCATCAAGCTGAGGACCATATTCAAACCAACAACAACAACAAGATACCAGGACCGACCTTGTCACACACACACCCACATACAGACATACTTGTACTACTACTTCCTAAGTCTATTATTATTATTATTCTTTTTATTTTTTTAAAAATCAATGTTCCAAGTATCTCCAATCACACGCCCACATTTTTGATTCGACCAACAACAACAGCAACAGCAGAGAAAATTCGTGTCTTCTTCTTTTTTTATCGTTGTTTTAATTGTTGTAATTGTCAATTGTTGTTCTTCTTCTTGTTGCTGTTGTCGTTGCTGTTCTTGTTGTATTCCATATCATTTCATTTCATTTCCGATACAACAACATTCTCATTCTTTTTATAACATCACATTCACTCATTCCAGAAAACACCAACACCACTACAAGCAAAAACAACAAACAAACAAACAAACAAAAAAATAACGCGAACCACGAACATGAAGATTTTAATTCTGATTGCTTTCATTTTTTTTATATAAAGAACACACACATTTTTTAAATATTCCCGAATTTTGATTTTTGAAACATTGAAATAACATTATTTTTTATTATTTTTTTATTATTATTAAATTGATAATAAAGATTTTAATTGATCCAGAATCATTCAGAAATCGTTCTGTTCCGTTGTTTTTTTCATTCAATGTTTTTTGCGGTCCTCCTGGTCCTCTCGATCGCCAAAAAGGGTTAAAATTAACCCGTGTAAACCCCCATTTTTTCCCAAGTGGATAAAGATCTCTTTTTTTTCTCGCAATCCGAAAAGGAAGTGAAATCCACCACCACCAAATTGATGTACTGTGTGTGCCCATTCGGTTCTTCCATTCATTCATTCATTCATTCGATTATGTTTCCAAGCGCTTTGTCCTCACTTCTCTTCGGACAGCTTCTGTACCATCATCATCATCATCATGAGGATGAGGAAAGCAAGCGAATCGCGCCAATAGAGATGATCTTTCCTTGATTTACCGAGCGCATTTATTGGACGAATCAATGGCTATTGATGCTGGGCTTCCAATAATAATAATGATGATGATAATAATAATAATAATAGACAAGCCAAGCCAAACCAAACCGTGCAAGCTTTGAAGCACATTGATGCTCGATATCAATGGAATGTGTGTAAGCTTCGATAGAAGCTCTTATTATTGATTAATGATCGATTAAAGAATTGAGGGCATAAACACAACACATTTTGGTGAATGTTCTCCTCTCTCTCTCTCTTGGTTTAATCTTCAAATTAATGACATTTGTGACACGGATTGGTTGAACATCGAACATTCGAAAAGAAGAAGAAGAATGAAGAACGAAGAAGAAAGAGGAGAAGAAAGAAGCTCGAATGCATAGATCAAATGGTGGCTGCTGCTGCTACTTTTGGAATACTCTTTCCTCTTTCCTCCTCCTCCTCCTCCTCTTCTTCTTCTTCTTCGCCTTATTTTGCTACATTCATTTAGCTACAATAATTGTAGCGGTTGTTGGAGCTCTTTAAAATTTATATTATGATGATCAGATGATGATGATGATGATGGTGATTCAGAAAGAAAAAAGAAAGCTGTTGCTCTTTTGGTCGAAGCGGTCGTTAATGATTAATCGGCTATTTAATCGATGTAGTCGTCCATCATCATGATACTTTTTTTCCCTCCGTTTTGCTCCGTTCATACGTTGCTGGTTGTTATTGTTCTTCCAGCCAAGTGTAACTCTTATTGCACTGTACAAACAGAGAAGGGGGCTCTCTGGCTTATCCAGCGGAAACCGCGAATCAAGCGAAAAAAAATTTTGCAAGCCAAACTCGCCGAAGCAAGCTGGTTCGCGCTTTCGCTTTATCTCTCACTACTGCTGTTCCCCTGTGTTACTGTTCCATGGATATTCCATATTTCAATGGGCCAGAAAAAAAGGAAAGAAGGTCGTCGCCAATCACGCGGTATCTCGGTATCGGTGAATCCATCTTACGGGACCAATAACGGGTTTTAAAATTATTTTTTTTTTTCAAAAAAAACGATATCACAAAAAGTAGGGCTACGGTGCACTTCGATCGATACAACTGTCGTAGCCGCCGATGCCACTTGCAAATCGCTCGAAGGGTTAGCATCGAAAGATAAAGCCAGCCAGAGCCAGAAGAAACTATCATAGCTAAACACAAGAAGCAGAAGGCGGCCACACACACACACACACACAAGTACACACACTTGCACCGGATTAATTGATTCGAAATGAAGACCATCCAGAAGAGATATTTGGGAGCGAGAGCGAGCGAGAGAGAGACGATGGGAATCGTCGTATTGTGGGGACGGACTGTTCATTTGGCCAGGAAAAACATTAGGTCATCATCGAATAGGTTTTGGTGGAAGACCATTAGAAAGTTTTATTATTAGAAAAAGCGAGCTAGCGAACGAGCGAGCCCCGATGAAATGATTGGCGAGGATGGCGATGAAAGGCCGCATCCTCTCGCTCGCTCGCTGAACATGATGCCCAGAAGAAGAAGAAGAAGCCGAGGCTTGGAAAAACCGGCGCATAATCGACAAACGGTTTTCTTTCTTTCTTGCTTTCTGTTTGTTCCAAGCGAAGAAGTACAGTTCTGGCCAATCGATTGTTTCTACACACACACTCACATACACATGTGGTATCTGATTGGCGAGGATCGCCGATGCCCAATGGCCATTCTTAAACGATTTTCGTTTGTTCGGCGCCATGATGCCTCTCATCACATTGTCATCACTACATTGTCCGACGACTAACAACAACAACAACGACAACTAACAAGGTGAATGTACTGAAATGTGTTGACGGGGCAACAGGCAGCAGGCAGGCAAAGCAGATTCATGCCCGGTAGAAGATGGGAAACAAATTTGTCCATGGTGTGTGTGTGTGTGCTAAAAGAATAAGGTTACAGATTACGGGATTTAATTAACGGATCACACACACGCTCACTGGGCATCGACGATTCGAGCTCGCTCGCTCGCTATGGCCACACCGCATCAACGTAAAGAAAGATCAGAAGATGCGATTGTGAAGAACCTCTCATCGCACACACACACCGTGGCCGAACGGGGTTCACTATCGGAAAAACGCGACCAGCCAAGGAAGCATGTTTCGCAGTTCTTTCGAATTTCGCAGTTTCGGGAAAATCAAGCTCGGGAAATACAAACACATCCTTCGCGGACACACACAGATACAGCAGGTAGAAGATAGGATCTGGATGATAAGACCACGGACGAGAAGAAGAAGAAGAAGAAGAAGATGGTGGTGATGAAGAACGAGAACGTTTGGAACAACGACGACGACGACGACAACGATAGTCAATAAATTCAAGTTAGACTCGGTCACCACCAGCCAATCAAAAGCGGTTGGAAAATAAATAAGAAATCCAGGTAAACTAATTATTATCATCCAAGTGTGTGTGTGTGGATTCTATAAATTAGAACTCTTTTCCCTACGGTTATATAATAATCATCATCTTGATGATGATAATTTAGCCCAGAGGTGAGCAACCATTTTTTAATTGGTCAAACGGATCAAAATTATAATTTTTTTTTACAAAAAATTTTTTTGCCGGTCCTCACGACACGACATCTTTGAACAGCACCTCTCTGATGCTCCTCCTCCTCTTCTATTGTTTATAGTGTGTCTCGCCATCAAGTCGAACCCACACATTGTACCAATCTGAGCGAGAGACAGCAATACCCCTCCTCTTCTATTGTTTATAGTGCGACTCGTCATCAGCACAAATCATCATCGCTGGACCAATCAGAGAGAGAGGAGAAAACGGTTGTTATAGGCGTCAAACATATGCATGCACAGACACACAAACGTACTACTGCTGTTGCTGGTGTTCAAGCCAACAGGCTTTAGTGTATGCCTTGTCATCGGGCCAAATCATCATCGCTGGACCAATCAGAGAGCGGAGAGAGAGGAGTGTAGCTTTGTCTCCAGTTAAGTTTGCGTTGAAATGCGCTTGGTGGGCCGAACCAAAAATATGTGTTTGATGGGCCGCACGCGTTCCGCCGGGTTGCTCACCACTGATCCTAACGGTAGAATCTTTAATCAATCTTTTTTATAGGCTACTAGAGCTTCCAACCTGGCCGAGCCGCGATGTCAGCTGATCACCATTGTGGTCATGTGGCCAGTTTCTATCTGTCCATGTGTGTGTGTGTCCGAAGAAATCAAACATGGTAATTGATAATTTGTTGCCGTTGTTGTCTTTCAAGATTGACATCGATCTCTCCTGCTTTTTTGCTTAGGTAAGAGATTTTCGTGATTCTCTTCTCATACACTTTTCCCTCTCTCTCTCATCGATCGTGCGCGCTCAAGTCAGGTTAGGCTGTTGTGTGTGTGGTTGTGCTTGCGAATATCGAATAATAATTTCAGGTTGAACTCTGCCTGAAATAAAAAAAACCCTGGACCATCGATGACATTTGTTGATTGTAGGCCGGGAATGTCCAAGGGGGCAACCCAAGCTGACCAACCAACCAACCAACCAAAGCTAAGAATCAATGTAAACATCGAATCAAAACTATTTTCCTATTGCGGTGTGGTTATCCTATTTACCTTATGATGATGATGATCATCATCATTTGGTTAAACAATTGATGATCACCATCATTGTTGTTGTAGGTCAGAACAAACAAACAAACAAACAAATGATCGCTATGAGAACCAAATTCTTTGGTCATGGAGGTCATAGATCACACATCGACGACCGATGACCGCCAGAAAAACGATCGTTGATCGTGTTTTGGGCAAATAATCATCATCCTCGTCGTCGTCGTCGCCGTCGATGTTCAAGGCCCAGATTCCGAGAGGAACCTTGTGGAGCACGTTATTAGCTTGCTCGCTATTTGTTTGTCGCAAATTTGTCCCCTGCCCCCTGAGTCTTCGTACTAGTCTTCTTATTTTGCTGATCATCATTCGATGTCCCCGGACGACCATCGACCAATGAATGATCAGAAAAAAATAAGAAGACTACTACTAGTACGAAACTTGATGATTTGAAAAGATGGATTAACCAATGAATGAGCTTGTTGTGGAATTTGTTTCCACAAGACTCCAGCTTTTAAAGCTAGCTGGAAAGTTGTATTAGTTGTTGTTGCTGTTGTTTGTTCGTATAAAATAAGCTCACAATTAAATTGGATTGACATGATTCTTTGAATCGCTTGTTAAACGTATATGTTAATGATGATGTTGATGATGTTGATGATGTTGGTCACAATGGTGATCAACGTGTGTGTGTGTGTGTTTGTATCCCGTGTGTGCGGTTGACTGGCTGGCTGTTATCCAATTTCCAAGTGTAATTTGTAATTGGATGGATGGATTGGATCCAAAGCCGAAAAAGTTCCAATAAAATTTGTTTCAAATTGGAAACAAACTGTTTGTGTGTGTGTTTTCGCTTGTGTTTGATATATAAAATCTGTTATCTTTATAACCATTTTTTATATATCTCCTCGCTCTCTCGCTCTTTCTGGCTGGCTTGGTGGTTTCTTCTCGAAACAAACAAACAAACAAACAAGAAGAAAGATTTTCTCATCAGAATCTTTTTTTTTGGCTTCGATTTGATTTTCCATCTTCTTCTTCTTCTTCGTCTTCTTCTTCGTCTTCTTCTTCTTGTTCTTATTCGTTTCATTTCATTCCAAATCGTTTCGTTAGTTAGTTAATTCGAACATCGTTTAACTGTCGTCTGATCAATCCGCGTGTGTGTGCGAGCATCAAGCCGCATCAACACAAGTCGCATGTCCAGCGTATTTTGGGCGAAACGCTTGTGCGCTTCACCATTGGTGAATATTTGGGGAATATGTCATGTGGTGGACTTTAAGCGATTATTCTTGGTCATCCACCATTTCGTCCGGTTGATTGATGTTGAATTTTGTTTCGCGGATTCGCGCCCGCGCCCTATGGGATTCTCTGGATCACCCGGGAAAATTTTCCCCTCAAAAAAAATCCGGAAAATCGGAAAAAATCTTTGCGCAAAATTTCTATTCGACCGGGACCGTTTTTTTCGGGGATCACCAATCAAGAAATTTTTTTAGTATATTTAGTTGGTTGGTTGGTCTGTCGAAGATGGATGGTTGTGGTTGTGGTCACTCATTCATTCGACCTGAAAATATCTCCAGCGAAAAATGCGAAACGAAAACGGTTAATTAGCGGATGGTCGAAACGGACAGATTCTTTGGTGATTATTATTAACCCCCCGGACGAAAAAAAATGTTTGACGCGCTCTTCTTTTTTTTTGGTCCAATGTGATTGCGATTGCGAAATCTCCTTAGAAAAAATATCTAAATTTGGATCAAGATTATTTATTATTTTTGTTGGATTTCATTTTTTTTAAAAACGAATGCGAAAAACCAATCTACTACTACTAAACATTATATAGTGATGGTGATTTCTTATTACTTATTTTTCGTTTCGTGTGTTTGATGCATTGAAACCATAGAATGTGTGTTTAGTTCGTTCGTGTTACCGTGTGGTAAGCACACCTTATTTGTGGTGTGTGTGTGGTGACATTATCGTCGCCATTTTTTCTTGTTCACTTTCATTCACGACAAAACCAACCACTGTTGTTCTGGACAATGGATCAAGAGAGAGAGAGATGATGTATCAAGATGATGTTTGGACATACACACACACACACAGACATAACCAATATTATTCAATAACCTTTTTGTTGTTGTTGTTGTTGTACGGTTTCTTGAAGATGATGCAACCATGATGCACCGTTTAGTTTGTCGTTAAAACGACATCGTCTACCATCATGATGATGATGTGGATGATTATTATTGTAACGGAAAGTGGTTATATGGTGATGGTGTGGTGAATATTGTAAATATCATCCTCATAACCATCCTCATCATCATCACCATCATCATCCAGGCATCTTACCTTTTATCGTTTATGATTATTATTGCAGAACATAAATGAGATCCAAGAAG
Source organism: Amerodectes protonotaria (assembly GCA_025882695.1). Taxonomy (NCBI): domain Eukaryota; kingdom Metazoa; phylum Arthropoda; class Arachnida; order Sarcoptiformes; family Proctophyllodidae; genus Amerodectes; species Amerodectes protonotaria. The sequence continues at coordinate 10,186 of JAOZJS010000537.1, read as the reverse complement.
AAGTTCTAGATTTTTAGATATTTTAGCCGAATCATCTTCTTCAACTCTTCGGATCTTCACATATCTTCGATGTGACATAATTATTTTGGACGATGATGATGATGATGATGATTTTTTTTGGATATTTCTTCTTTGAAAATTATTAATTTCAACAAGAAGAAAATGAATTTTTTGAAGAAAAAATACTAAACTAAAATACTGAACTGAACCAAGAAGTTAATCTAGAAATCTAGTTCAAACTGCTTCGAGAACAAAAGATTTTTTGATCTCGTTTCGATCTCTCTCATTATCTTTGTTCCCGCTCTTCTTCATCATCATCATCATTGTCGTCATTTTTGGACAATGCCCTTGTTTTTTTTCGCTTCGATTTCGAACCATTTCCCAACCAATCAGATTCCGTTTCCAGGGGGCTGCTCCGTCCTTATACGACGTTCTAGTCAAATCCCTTTGATTGGACCTGGACCAACCAAAGAGAGAGCGAGAGATGGGAATACCCCTCCTCTTCTACTGTTTATAGTGCGAGCGCAAATCATCACCACTGGACCAATCAGAGAGAGGAGATAGGCGTCAAACATGTGCAGGCACACAAGTACTACTGCTACTGCTGTCTTGTCATCGGGTCAAATCATCACCATGAACCAATCAGAGAGGGGAGAGAGGAGTGTAGCTTCGTCTTCTGTTTAGTTTAGCTGAAATGCGCTTGGTGGGCGGCGCAAAAATGCTTGATGGACGCGGATTGCTCACGCCCGTTCAATATGGTTTTCCCTTAGCTTTATGCGAAGATGATGATGATGGTGGTCGTGGTCAAGGATTATTTCGTCGCAGAGCGAAAGCAGAGTGTGTGATGTATTTTCCTTCCTCGTAGAAGATCAAGATTTGGTGGTGGTGGTGGGCTAAGGGGGCTCGCGCGCGCTGGTGATTATGTTTGTCCACACACGATTCCATTCCATTGCCGGTGTGTGTGTGTGTGTGAATCGTATCACACACTTGTCGTATACGATTCGCCAGAACAGGAATTGCGAATTGTGAGCGCTCTTCCCTATTCAAACACCAAAAGCAAAAGAACATTTCGGTTTTCACATTTTATATTTCACATTTTATTATATTGCGCTTTTAGTTTACAAAGTTATTTGTACGAATGTTCGTTCGGCATGTGTGTGTGTGTGTGTGTGTGCCCAAGCATCAAGTTCGCTAATATCTTCTCCGAAGAAGAACAACAAGAACTTGAATTGTAAGGTCATTCATTCTTCGTTCCGTGGTCGACAACACAAGAATTTCAAGATTTTTTCTTGTATCACACACACATACACACACGCTGGCATTGTACACCGCACAAAAAATAGTAGTAAAAAATATTCTTTGTTATCGCTGATGATGTTGATGTTGATGATGATGATGAAAAAGAAGCAACAAGTTTCAGGTCGAAAACGTTAATCGTTTGCTTCGGGTATACGTTGGCACTTAAGGAATATATCGGGAAAAGCTCATCATTCTTCACCTCCTCTCCTTCTTCTTCTTCGTCTTCTTCTTCTTCTTGTTATTATTAGAATTAGTATTAGTATGGAAGAAGCTTTATTCCTTACCTATTCAATTCGTTGGTTGGTCGAGGTTTTGGGAAAAAAAACGCCACACGGAGTATTCCCTTTTGAAAATGTTAGAGAATAGCTGAAGACGAAGAAGAAGCTGGAAAAGCTTTGCACTCTAAATGAGATAAGGTTAGGCCAGAAGAAGAAGAAGAAGAAGGTGAAGAAGAAAAAGGTCATTGCGCCTTTCCATAGATCAATTCACTGATGATGATGGTAGTGAATTAGTCTTCTTCTTTTTGGTATTTTTCCTCTTCTTCTTGATTCTTTTCTCATTCTTCTGCTTCTTCTGCTTCTGCGAATCAACCAGAGTTCATGTCCAGGTCAGGGGATAACCGCGCCGTGAATGTTTCGGACTATATGATCAAAGATGATGATGATGGTGTGATTGAAGAACGCGGCGCCATACCCTCGCGGTAATGGAATTCACAGAAATCCAGTCGCGTTCTATTTCGAAGATTCTGTTCTCCTTAAGATTCGAATTCGAATCTTTAAAAACAACATTTTATTTATGAAAAGGACATTTATTTAAATTACGATAATAAATTATAAATGGATGGATTTTCCGCGGGAAAAACAAAATCCCATTCCGTTCCGTTCGCTAATTCTATTATCAAAGAAAAATATTCTTCAAGGTTTGTTGTCTTTGAGGATTATATCACCTTGTCGTCAATCGTCGAGGTTTTCGGTCCGGCCCATCCTTGGGCAGCAGATCAAACGCTCGCTCGAGCGCGCGCGCTAGCTACAAAAATTTGCGAAAAAGGCGTGTGCGAGTGTGCCAGTGCGTGTGTGGCGAAATGGCTTATGTATTTTGTGATGTATTCAAACAAACCGAATCATCAAACATCAAACTTTTCGGTGACCATCATTATAATAATCATAATCATCATCTCATTGGACCATTTGGACCATCACCACATTTGTGGAAATCGCGCTTGCAAAATATCTCCCGTAGGCTCCTTCTCCCTAAATCCATCCCTTTCGGCTTTGTGTGTCCCAAACACCACCCTGTACACACTAACCTACTGTTGCTGCTCGTTTAGCTCGTTTAGTCCGAAAAAAACATTTTTTTCTTCTTCATCTTCTTCTTCATCTTCGTCATCATCGTCATCTTATTCATCAAACAAAAGCGCCAAATGTTCGCTTTTTTGGTCCGTTTTTTTTTGAATTCGAAGTCGAAGTTTTATCCAACTTCGAAGTCTTCGTCGTCTTCGTCTTCTTCTTCTTCTTCTTCTTGTTTGGCCCTCCTGTTTTGTTGTTGTTGTTGTTGTTGGTCTTAAAGAGCATAAATAATGGTTCAAATTTATGGACGTTTTCGAATGTTTGTTAGTGTGTGTTCAACATACAAAAATCCCAAAATGAATGAAAGAAACAAGAAGAAGAAGAAAATGCTAAGCGCGAAAAGTCGTAAAGATGTCAAAGTGTATATATCCAAGTGTGGTCAGGCAAATGAAACAAATGAAAATGAAGAACATGAAGAACATGAAGAAGAGCTAGGCTGACATAAGCTAACATAAGACGAACATAAGATTTTGTTTGAAACACCACCGTTTGGCCACAGAAAGATAACTTTCTGTTACTTTGTAATTCATTCAGTTTCTAATATTCGTGTGTTATTATTATTATTATTATTATGATCATTATTATTATCATTATTTGTTTCAAACACAACCACCACAATCAAATAATAATACTAAATAATAATAATAAAAGTCCTGGAAGCTAACGAATTCACTTTGATTCAATTTAGAATTGCAGAAAAGGTTTTTGTTTGAAAAAGAGAGGGCGCAGAATTCGGAGAGTACCGCTATCGATTCTATGGAGTGATGGACGAATAATCGATTAATCGAATCGTCATATTGGACAAATCAAAGCGAGAGCGAGAGATGGGAATACCCCTCCTCTTCTACTGTTTATAGTACGCCTCGTCATCAGCACAAATCATCGCAATGAACAAATCAAAGAGAGAGGGGAAAACGGTTGTTATAGGCGTCAACACACATGCACGCAGACACACAAGCGTACTACTACTGCTGCTGGTGCTGTTGGTGTTAAAGCTGTTGGCTTTTCTCCTCCTCCTACTGTTTATTATTAGTGTGTGTCTTGTCATCGGGTCAAATCATCATCGCTGGACCAATCAGAGAGCGAGAAAGAGGAGTGTAGCTTTGTCTCCTGTTTAGTTTAGCTGAAAGAGTGCGTTTGGTGGGCCGTACCCTTGGGTAGCTTACCACTGGTAAGCTACCAATTCGTACTTCCCATTCGAAGCCGGCTCTCTCCTCCCCTCAACAGCGCGGATCAAGCAAGCGAGAGCGAATCTTCATCCGGCTTAATCCGGCGACTAATTATAAGATTTTCTTTTATTTTCTTCTTTCTTTTTGAATACTTTTTTCATTTATTCGCTTTCAGTTCTTTCATTATGATCATGATCATCATTATTATCATTTACCATGTTCTCTTTTTTTTTAAAAAAGCGCGCTTTTCAAAATTGTCTTCAACATCAACTTCATCATCATCATCATCATCGTTTTGGACCATCGAAAACCATAGTGATCGATACTCGTGGATCTTAATGGATGATAATTTCGATGATGATGAAGAAGAAGATGATCATCATAATCATCATCATCTTCATATTATTTTCTCGAAGATGAATAAATTGCTGCTGCTGAAGATGATTTCCAGTTGTTGTTTCAGACAATCCTCCATCACCATCACCTCCTATCATGGCTAAATGGAGAACTTTGAGACCACCACACCACACCACACCACCACGATGGTGAGAGAAAGGTAGGTGAATCTTCGTTGATCGTTGATCGTTGATCGTTGTTGTTGTCGTCTTCGTCGAATGATGACCTATTGTGTGACCGACTGGTTTACGACAATATCTCTCTCTCTCTCTCGTATTGGAGCTTCTTCGGTATTTTTTCGTTTGTGCGGGAAAAGAACAAAAAAACTTTAACGATAATGATGATGCTTCTTCGGGCTTCGAGATATTCACCATGTTACACTACCATGTTCAACCGAACCACCATGATATAATAGGTTTTTGTGCGACGACGACTTCGACGACCAAGACGATGATGATGATGATGATGATGACATGAATCTTCTATTTATGGCCCCCAGCTGTATCCTTCTATATATTCGATATTGTCGGTAGGACGGACGGACGTACGTACGTATGATCACTAAATTGTACACTCTCTTCTCTCTTCCATTCTATTCTATTCTATTCTATTCTCGCGGTACTCTTCTTCTTGGAGCCATTATCATCGTGTGCATGTGTGTGTGTGTGTATAACCACCATTATTATTATTATATTCAATGTTTCTTTTGTAACTATCTCTTTTCTCTGGAAGCAATCATTTGCTTCCTATTTTGGAACGCGCGCACACTGGTGAGAACCAGCGGAACAGCGCGGCGCCAAAGCCGAATCGAGGGAGCCAGATAGAGCGAGAGGGCGCTTTATCGAAGAATCCACACGGTGGCGCCATCTCGATTCCGTACCAGAATCGAACCGGTATTCGTAAATCTGGGGAATCTAATCTGATTGGCGCACACACACGCGTTAGCTTGCTTGATCGCTCGGTTACAGCTGCCCCAAGGATTAAGATTAAAATTAGGATTCAGATTATTATTATTATTTTGAAAGATTAATCTTCTTGATCATCTTGATCATTAATTTTCACGAATCCGCACTATCCGTGCTTCCCGGCCATTCTTAGAAGCCGAGGAAGAATATGAAGACGAAGGGAAGGTTCAACGCTTTTCGTGTGTGCGTTCTGATTATCATCCATTCAGCCCCAAGTATAATTCCCCAAACGATGATCATGATCATCATCAACGAGGATATTCCATGGTCTAAGCATTGCCAAGAGCGAGCAGTGAATTCATATTGTTGTTACAATTAAATTCTTCTTCTTTTCCATTCAATGAAGCCACTTGGTTTGCATATTCTTTATTATTATCATTATTGCTAGCTCTCGATGCCCAAAGACCATTCATTCAATTCATTCAGAGCAATGATAATAATAAAATCATAAAAGTAATGATTCTCTCTCTCGCTCGCTGGAAATTGGCGTCATTAGACCGTCAATGATATCGGGCATGGCGCCCGTTGCCAGGTTTAAAGAATAGCGAGCGAGGGAACAAGTGCAACAAGTGCAATGTGGAATATGTATGACCCCAAAGCAGGAAGGCGCCATCTTCTTCTTCTTCGGTATCAATCAGAATCATTTACTCTTCGCTTCGTTCTCGCTTCTCTTCTCTTGTTCTGGTTCGCCACCATTGTGTGCCTCTCTCTTGTCTGGTGGTCGGTACAAGCACAAGCCAAAAGATCAGAACAGAACAGAACAATCGCTCCGATCCGCTAATGATCCGCTTTTTGTGACCATCCACCATTCGTTCTCCCCTTGATCTTTCTCCTCCTCCTCCCACTGCTCCCACGCCCACCCTCACTCCTTCTCCTCCTCCGCCTCCTGCACTTGCCTGTCCTGTCCTGTTTTCAGCCAGGCCAGCAATTCTGTTACTCTCTCTCTCTCGCCTATCGCTCAGGCAAATGCGAATCTTCTGCATCACATCATCCAGGCAGCCAGTCTCTCTACCTGTGTCTATTTCTGTTGTTTAAAGATAATTAGAGTCAACTCTTTTCTTATATAATCTATCTTCTTTGTGAATGCGCTTATTCTTGAGCTTTTCTTCTTCTTCTTCATCTTCTTCTTGTTATTATTATATTTTTAGCTTCTCTCGCTCTCTCTTCTGGTGTTCTGGCTTCGCAAGAATAGCTCGCTAGCGCGCTCATTTTGGGCCAACTGTTGAACAATAATTCTTTTCTTTTCTTCTTCGTCTTCTTCTTCTTCTTCAAACTACAACAATTCAGTTTGTGTATGTGCAAGTAAGTAAAGCTTAAGCCGCGATGAATGTTGTTAATGTTGTTGGAAGAAGATAATGATCTTCTGAGCTTCATTCGCTTGCTTCACAGCCAAGAAAAAGGATCGTTCTCATAAGAATCCTCTCTGGCTGGCTAGCTGGATGGCTAGATGGCTAGCTAGCTGGCTTGACGAATAGGAGAAGGGGAAAAAATTGAAGAAATGGTTAAATCCTGTTCATCCAAGAAGGAAGATAATTGCGGGCACCACCAATCTCTACAATTGAAAATATTGGTGCCTATTTTTCGTCCAAACGTTTTAACGAATAGTGGTGGTGGTGGTGGTGGTGGTTCTTCAGGGGGGTTTGATGAATCGAAATGCTCGATGTTCTCGCCGTGTGTGTTTGTGCTAAATAGAATGAATGAGCATTCGAATTCGAATCGTGTGGAATGGAGAAGGACGACTCTGGAATTATAAGCGAGAGAGAGAAAGAACGAGAGAAGAGAATTTCCATTCCATTCGTGCCACTGTCATTATCGTCGCCATATCATCATCATCATTATTGGTGTACCACCTCTAAGGGGGTGGGGTGGTGGTGAATATATTTTCCATTGACAATATTCACATATTGGTTATTCATTATTGAAGTAACTGGGGGGCATAAGAATGGGCGGAGCATAAGGGAGGGGTGGGCGGGGATCATAGAAAGAGGGAGGAGCCAAATAATAATTATAATTATTATTCAATGATGATGATGATGATGATTTCATTGTCCACTGTCATTGAGAGAATCGAGCGAGTGGGCTGATTGGCTGGCTGGTTGGTGGGGCTGACTGGTGGTTGTTGCGCAACCAAAATTCTGTACATTCATCAAGATGGAATGGCTAATGTGGATTCTATCTCTCTCTGTCGTTCTCTCGAATCTCTTGAAGCAACCACCAATCCGCGACTGCTTCTCATCCATAAAACATTAAGCTCTTCTGAAGCGCTTCTGAAGCTTCACTTCGACCAAGAACATTGCCCACAAATTCTTGAACGTTGGCTCACACGTAGATTCAACAGGTAGATTCGGGGGTTGCTGTTTTGGTTGGCGTTTAAAGATGATGATAATAATAATGAAGATGATTTTTACCTGGAAAATCACCAGGAATTCACAGCATGTTAAATCCCCTTCAACTTTCATGGAAGCGAGAGAAGCCACTTAAGCAGATCGCGCTCGCGCTAAATCAGCGATTCTTTGTAGGAGGCTGTGTGGCTCTGAACCAACCCATGATGTCCACTCAACCATGATCAGGATGAGGATGATGATGAGGATGAGGATGTACGCCAGGATACACACACACACATATGGCGCGTAGGGAGTGTGTGTGTGCGGATAGATTACTTTACAATTCTGATTTCGGTGGTGGTTGTTGTTGTCTTATCTTCTTCTGCTGTAACATGTTACTTCTTCTTCTTCATCATCATCATCAAATTCAGAGCTCATTATCGTAAATTTGCTTAAGGCACAACGACATTGGTTACTTTTTTTTCATCTTCGTCTTCTTCTTCTTCTTCATAATATTATCCTTCATTTATCTTGATATTTCTTTTGGGGTAGTTTTCTGTCTTCTTCTTCTTCTGTTATAATTTTCTCCTGGCCAGTAAGTGTGCTGTGCTGTGTGTGACTGTACGATGGGCTACCAAAAATTTTTCAATTAGTTACATTTACAGAATTTATTTATTTATTTATGTCCTTCGCCTCCTTCTTCTTCTTCTTCTTCTTTTCCGCTCTCTCGCTCTCGCTTCCTATCGCTCGCTCGCGCGCGCTCTGGTCAATCTCCTCCAACAGAAAATGTCAAATAGCTGGCTTGGAAAGCGAACGAGAGCGAGTGAGCGAGCGAGAGAGATTGAATCGAAACATTGAAGGATTGAAACAAGAAGAGTATGACCCCAAGAAAAACGGAAAAGCGGAGAATCCTTCACACACACACAGGGGTATTACTTCACATGTATTAATTTTTGTTTGTTTGTTGCGCAAAAAAAATCATTTCCAGCCCAGGACAGGATTCCGCGGCGATACACCACGGATCATCATTCATTCATTCATTCAATTGCTAACATGACGGATATGTTGAACATTTTGCTGGTGCTGCCCCCCTAGCGCATTTTAGCTAAACTAAACTAAACTAAACAGGAGACAGGAAAGCTACACTCCTCTCTCTCGCTCTCTGATTGGTCCAATGTGATGATGATTTGGCCCGATGACTAGACACACACACACACACACTAATAATAAACAGTAGGAGGAGGAGAAAAGCCAACAGCTTTAACACCAACAGCATCAGCAGCAGTAGTAAGCTTGTGTGTGTCTATGTGCATGCATGTGTTTGACCAGCCTATAACAACCGTTTTCCCCTCTCGCTCTCTGATTGGTGTTCATGGTGATGATTTGTGCTGATGACCAGGCGTACTATAAACAGTAGAAGAGGAGGGGTATTCCCATCTCTCGCTCTCGCTGGTTCGCTGGTCCAATGTGATGATTTGTCCTGATGACGAAGCGCACTATAAACACTATAAACAAGAGGAGAAGGCGTGTATTTCTGTTCTTCTCTTCTTGTTCACAGAGATGTCCTGATGTCTTAGGTCTTACACTGTACTTTATGCGTGCGGCCCGCCTACAATTTTTGTTTAAGAAATTCAATCCGTTCATTGCAACAGGTTGCTCGCTGCTGCACTAGAAAGAATGTTTGTCGGATTCCCCGTGGAATCGTTCCGAAATTGATAAAAGTACCACGAGCAGATATCGCCGATACTTATGATGACCACCAGTGGTAGAATTTTACCTCGAGCCAGCCAATCAATCGGTGTGTGTGTGCTGGATCATTATTATGTCATATTTGCTCGTTGATCTCGAACGAACGAACGAATCGAATCAATGAACAACAACAAGATTAACGCGCGCGCTAGACATACTACAACAAGAACAGCAGCAAAAAACGATCCAGATTAAGCAATCCCGGAGTATCCTTTTGTTGTACGTGTAAGTGCCAGCCAGCCATTCGGCCAGAGTGAAATTCATTTGGGATAATGATAATTATTCCTGTTCCTACGTACATTTCGTTTTTGGTTTGCTTTGTTTTTGACTTTGTTTTCGCTGTTTTGGCTCGTAAACGAACCTGAAAAGTGTTTCAAAGTGTAATTTTTTTTCTGTTTCAGTTCATATGCAATGAGCGAATAAGAGAGCGAACGAGAGAAATGAAAGAATGACAATTACCAACAACAACAACAACAACAACAACCATAATTATTAATAGTTTTATAATGGTCGGTCGATGGTGCAAGGTATTCAAGCTACTACACTGGCACACTGGCTGGCTGGTGCAGAAGCTCGCTCGCACACACCAAATCTGCATGAAAATGTGTTGAGAACATTACATTAAACACACTGAAAAAAAAATATCACATTTTTTTTCTGGCTGGTTTTACCTCGAAAAACTGGATACAACAACAGAAAAAAACTGTCACATTTAGCGACAACAATTCAGAAATGTTGACAAAAGAACCAGCCAGCCTCTCTAGCTCTCTCGCTCTCGCTCTCCCAGCCGTTCCAACAATGAATTGAATTCAAGCCCGACCACCACCTGTCGGATCCAAAAGGTCGATTCGACCTTGATGCTCCTTCTGGTGGTGGTGGTGGATTCTCTCTCGCCTTCAATGAATCAGTTTCCGGAAAAATGGTGGAAAATTGGAACA
>JAOZJS010000536.1:0-28447 GCA_025882695.1 Amerodectes protonotaria | reverse complement strand
CGAACAACCAATAGAAGATATCCTGCGGATAAGGCCAATGGATTCGCCTGGTAACGTAATTACCACAAAGATTACGGCCAAGATACCTGTTGCTGCGAGATCTGCGTCTGCCTCGTCTACGGCGACCGCATCAGCATCACAGCCTACAATTGCCCACCCAATTACTACAACCACGACAACTCCAACAGCAAAAACACCAACACCAACAACAACGACGACCACGACGCAATCACCGCCCACAACCGCTTCATCAACAGTAGCAAGCCAAATCATTTTGGCTGATAACTCCCAGCCTTCTGATCGAAAAGCATTGACAGTGTTCGAGGTGAGTGTATGACTGTGTGTTGTGACCAATCAATCAATTGAGGCGAATTTCAATGGAAACTTTAAAGGGTTCAACCCCGCCTTCTCTGTCGTTTCTTCTATGCTGATGCTGGACAATACAACCAACCCCTTTCTCACTCTCACTCTCTCTTTTTCTCAATTCAGTATTCAAACGGATTGCTAAGCGACGAAGATGCGACGGATCAGGATGATGAATCGAAAATATTGCAGACATCTGCTTCCGCGCTGGTACCAAGGATAACGTTGATCCACCATCAACAACGTAATGCTACCACCGATCACACAATTTTGTCCGATGTGATGAGATTGATCGCGCACAATTTAGAACAACAGCAGCAACAAGCAACAGTTTCATTGAGACCTAGGATACGAACTTGGCCATGATTTTTGAATGTTAAAACATTGGATCCTCTATAAGATCCCGGATATGTACAAATACAAACAACAGAAAATGGTTTTTTTTTCGTCGAATATTTATATTGATTGTGTGCAAATATTAATTTTTAAAAAAAAACAATCTACCTTTGGCCGAAAAAGTATAAGTGTGTATTGTTTGTAACAAATATTTACATGAGAGGAAGCGAAAAAAGAGAATGTATCACAAATCTGCAGATATTGAACCACCGATCGGTGATCAGTGCTCGATGATTGGCTATACATGGTTACTTTTGCCCTTATTTTTGGATGTTTGTGATGGAGATAGTGATGGACGTTTTTTGCCCAAAATAAACGGATCCGTGTGATCGCCCTGGTCGCCCACTCGTAAATTGACCACTCTACGGTACTTTTTACGTATAGCGATCCATTTCCAAAGGCTAACATTGGCACAAATACAGAACGATATCAACAATATGATGGACAATATAACAATGGTGATCGGCATTATCAACAACATTCTACAAGTGAATGATCCTTGTTGATATGCAATACATTGATCGCGAATATGTGGATCGACCAATGCGGTCAAATGTGATACCTTGGCCATGGTATCATTATCACATTCTGAATCAACTTTGGACAAAAACCAATCGTGTATTGACCAGTAACCACAACAAGCCACATAATGATCCAATTCTGGTTTTGTGTGAGTGGAAAAACGGGAAAGAAAGAGAGGGAGAGAGAGAGAGTGAGAGTGAGACCATGGTCAAATTATGATCAGAATATCAAGCGTCCAGAGCGTCACTTACTTGGTAACGTTTCTTCGGCTATGTTCAAAACACATTTGATTGTTCCATGATATTGATCTAGTTTTGTGGCCCATTTTCCATCGATTTGTTTGGCATCAACTAATGAAATGATACATGGACATAGCAATACCAACAAGACGGATGCTGATGTTCGATACATGATGATGGCAAAGTTGAGGATGCGACAAGAATGCAAAGTCTTCGGTTCTTTTAAATAAGGGAATTGATTTTAAAATTTTTTTAAAAAAAATTAGTTATTACATAAATTTAATAAAAATAACAAGAATGATGTGTTGGCTTAAGAATGGATGGTCTGTCGCATTCATTTACTGGGAAAAATGATCATCACCACCACCACCACCATCATCATTTGGAAGATCGTCTAAAATGATGATGACGATGATGATAATTTTCCTATTAGAAAGAAAACGGCGTCAAATTAAACCATTTTCCTCAACAAGAGAATCAAATCTTATCTTCGGATATCGGAGTACCAATCGACAGGCTCGATTTCTATACACTGGCACCATAGTAGTTAAGTGAGGGTGTGACAACCGAAAAGAAAGCCTATGGCTGGCTGGCTGGTGCACGGATTTCACCATTGGCTGTGTGGCGGTGGCAATGGCGTGAGATCGAAACAACGGCCAAACCAAAAAAAAATCATAAATCCTAACAATGGTTATCCATTGATCGGAGATTTGGGTTCTACATGTTGGATCGCGATATCTTTGACTTGATATCTCTCTTTCTCTCTAGCTCTCGCGCTCTCTCTCCCTCGGTTTCTGATCTGATTCTTCTTTTTCTCAGGCTAATGGCTGATGATGTTTGATTGGATTCCTAGAATGGATACTAGTATCAATTATATCATGATTGATGCTTGATCAACGAAAGCTCTTCAGAATGATCAAGAAGAAGAAGAAGAAGAAGAAGGAGAAAAAATCATGTTCCAACTTACCGGTTAAGTTATGGTTATGGTGCTTTGAATGCGTGGATGAAAATGATTTTTGTTCAGATCCACACACCTGTTGGATCTAATTTCGTTTTGTTTTGTTTCAGCCTCTTCGTTCGGATGGCGCCTTCATTCACCAATTCCACCACACACAGAACCAACCAACTTACAGATTCAATGATAATGATGATGATGGAAGAATATCCTCTCAAAAAAAATAAATAAATTGATTTGATTGTAATTTGATTATGGCACACGATCATACAGATAAAGGAAATCCCTGTTGGGATGGATGGATGGATGGATGGATCTTATGGATAGAGTTAGGTAGTTGGTGTTTTTTTTTGGCCAAGGCGTGCGTGATTATTTGCTACTTGCTACAAGGTTTTTCCTTTCCTCCTCTTCTATCCGACGACTATGTATTCGATATTTCGAACGATAGAACGAATTTTCATGATTGAATCCAGAAAAAAAAAACCACTGCGAATGGGGATTCGATCACCACGACAACGTTTGTATGTGTGATGCCCGTTTTTCCCCGTAAAACGAATGGCAATGTTTGAATGCGTGTAAAGGAACAAAATCGATGTTGGATGTTAGCATGGATGGATTTTTTTTCTGGCCAAAGCTAAAATATCCAATAGAGCATTGAGAGAATGTCAGGAGAACATATTGCTACAATAAAAACGACACCATAAGCAACACCAGCAGCTCAAGCAGGTATCCAAGATTTTTGGGCTCAATATCATCGCCACCACCATTGATATTATCATAGAGAGATGGTAGAGATGGTTACCACAGTGTTGGTACGCTTCTCTGGTGGTGGCCATGGTAACCTTTGCTAGGTTTTGGAATGGTTTGATGATTATTCACCACCCATTCTACCACCACCATCATCATCATCATCATCATCATCAGTTTGTTTTTGTAACTGTTCGGAAGATGATATTTGTGCTGTCAGAATGGTCACCACCAACCAAGAAAAATAAAACGATTCAACCACATCAAATAACAATAATGATAATAAAATATATACCTGCTATAAAGAGGAACATCCTCAATTTAATTGCCAACCATTTTTTTTTCTATTCACTTTCCCAAGATGTTTTCCCTGAACGCGCGAGCGAGAGAGAGAGCGAAAGTAGGAGAAGGAGGAGGAGGAGTAGGCAACAAGTGGAACTACATCTTCATTGAATATTTTCAACGCGAATTTCCGGCATCATTTTGGCAGAGAGGAAAGAAAGAAAGAAAAAATTAATTCTGAAAAAAATGGCTATCAAGGGTTAATTGGGAAGCTGTTAGACCTTTGCAATAATTTGCAACATTTCCACTAATCGGATGTAACCTTGGATTTTATCTTTTTGGGTTGGAAAGATTGATGTTGGTGTACTTGTCTTTGTAATCGGTTCGATTGATATCGATTCTTTTAAGGTTTTAAGTGCTCGACATTGCCAATTATCCCGTGGATGATGATGATGATTGTGTTGGTTTTGGTTGATAAAAGCTAATGGAAATCAATGGCAGAGAAATGGAGATAAATCAATATCGATGAAACCATTGCGTATCGACGGCCGCATCCGATTTGGACCCGATCCGAGTCCGAGCCTTTTTTTATTTCGAACCAACCAGTACATCAATTATCTATCGAGAAAAATTGTTGGCATCGTTGAGCATTTTAATTCACCAAAAAAAAAGAGAAAGCATGAATGTTTTTTTTAATATGATAGGGCTTTGCATTCACGAGGACATCATGAACTTCATCATTTGACACGAGAATGTATTCGTATCGACTTGGGCGCATTTTCGATGAAAATATGGCAATAAGTAATGGTGTACCAGTGAAAGAATCTCATCCGGATCCTGTTTGGGGCACTCGGCCAGTGTTTGATCCATCAACCACGTGTTGAATGCTTCATAACGACAACAGTATGTTTCCTCGCTTCTGTCCATTTCTTAAAAAAAAAGTTACACATTTTTAACAATACAATTCAATGTACAAAAACTTAAATATAAAAAAACAAAGAAAGGTTATCTAAACAACAACAAACTTGGTATGGATTGTTCAAATATTATCGCCAAGCAATTTAGTTGTTCGTAATATTTGTCGAATCGTTTTGCCCATTTTCCATCTTTTTGAATCGATTTCTTTTTGTTTGCACCATCAAGACTGTCATTTGAATTGTTGGCCGTGCCAAACACCAACAGCAGAATGCTCAGGGTCCCAGAGACCAACACCAACCATGGAAGCCATGTCCCGAATAAAGAATGGTTAATTGACATCCTCAATGAAAGTGAACGATCATCAATCAAAATGAGCATTTTTTCAGCTCAATAAAAGGCTCACTGCCTTCGTGAACCGGTGATAATGGTCGACTTGTGTTTATGAAATTCGACTATTTTATTGAATTTTATCATTCGGATATGGATGGACTTTGTTATTTGTCCAAAAAATAACAAGCAGACAAAATCAATCAAATCAATCCGCGTTATAGCTTGGATTATTTCAAATTTTTGCCTACATCATTTTTCCCGGAAAGTTTTCCGATCTGAGCTGCGAAAAAATTTCGAAAAGTTTCCACAGAGCGGAGCTGAAAGCGCAGCCGAATGTTCTGCTACCTTTGAGAAAGTAGAAGCATAGCAAACCGCTGAGTAACACAAAACACCACGCAATACACGCAACAAAGCCAAACCCAACGGATTTTTCCGCCTTTTTTCCTTGCTATAAATTGTTTGTTATTTCAACGGCTAGTTGAACACTGAATTACCGCCAAGTTCCAATGTTCCAAAAATGTTCCAAATGGAAATTTGAAAAAAAACCTTATCTTTTTGGGATTTTCCATCGATTTTCCACCCGGGTATGTTTTCATTATTCAATTTCATTTTCAATTAGCTAATTTATTTTCGATCCCTAGCTGAAACGTGTCCATTTTTGCCACGTTCTACCAAATCGCTTTTGAATCTTCCATCATGGATCCGATGCGAACACCGACCAAAAAGCGTCCGTTAGAAACAATCAATGATTCTCCTTTGAAATCGAATTCACCGAAATTCATGAAACCATCGGAATTATTCAAAAGAAGAATTGGACGAAAACAACAAACATCGACATCATTTTCACCGAGCAAAGTTAATGCGGCAATTAGACGATGTAAATTACCGATAGAATGTGTTGAAAAACTTTATTCGCCATTGAAATGTTTGCAGCAGAAAAAAGCGATTGCCAATCCAATCCAATCACCATCATCTAGTCAACCAATTTCAGAATTCAAATCATCCAAAGATGGTAGTTCAACCACCGGAGCCCGTAAGATAACATTTTCACCTTTGATGAAAAAACTTCAACGTTCACCGATGCGTAATCAACTGTCGTTTCCGGTTGTTGCCAGGAATTCGAATCATCATAACGCATTGAAGCATCGTTTAGAAAGCCGTATTTCGGAAACCGCAAGCAGAGTTTTGGACTTTAGCGAGAATGCTCAAGAATTGCCATCATTGAAACAAGCAACAAGTGCTGAGGCACAACCGAAGCTCTCTCTGGAGCAACCAAATATTGATTGGACATTAAAAAATCGATTGAGGATTGTCATAAATCGATCCATACCGTTTAATGGCACTTTGGCAGCAACAGATGAAGCATCTGGATTGAATGATTTTGTAAGAGGTGGAACCATCGGATCACCAGAATCAACTTTCGCTGCTGAATTACATCGTCATTGTTTAGTGTGGCAACAACCTTATCTTCCGGGAATGAAACTCTTCCCGAGGCAGCCAGAACTAAAGCCTGGAACAAAATTGTCATCTCGAGTTCCACCGGTTTTTACCATTTCGCCCACAGGCGCATTGGCCGATTCGATTCATGCAGATTTCTGTCAATCATTAAATTCATTATTCAAATTGCTCAAAACGAAATATTGTCCATATTTTTACCTGTGTGCCAACAATTTTGTGGTGGTTTTTCGCGCATCTGGTGTAGCCGCAAATCAAGAGGCTCATGCACTGATCACGCCCACCACTCTGGGATTCCGGCGTCTTATGGAAAAGGAGGGTATTTCATATCAGACACCGTTTTATGGTTCAAATCAAAAGCGCAGGCAGCATTGTCCAACGCCAAATGATGAAAATTCAGAAAGTTCCGGTATCGAACCGGATTTGGAGGACGAAGATGACGATGAAGAAGAAGATGATGATGATGAAGAATCCGTTAGAATAAACGACGACGACAACGATGATCAAGAATCCAATCAATGGTTAGAATCTATGGGTCTTAGTCAGCAAGATTTTCCCAGTTTAGAAACTTCTGCTTGGCGTAGACGGCGTCAGCGTATGTCTTCAGCTAACAGTGTTTCCAAGCAAAAAATCTTGGATGATCAATCAGCCAAAGGCAAGCTGAAAAGTTTGTGTCGTGTGTCAGGTTTATCGCATCTGCAAACATTGATAAATTTATTCATAAATTATCGTAAAGTTTGTGTTTCCACATCCGGTCCATTTGCCGGTATTACTCCTACATTGTTGTCGCCTATTGCATTTCATGGCGCCACTTTGATTCCGATCCAATTGAGACAGAAAACCACAGAAAATAGTTCTAGACACTCAAATCGACCGGCTCCTTCAATAATGACTACGGTAGATCTAAGTGGACCAATATTACCGCATACCGTATTTGGTTTGATGAGTTTATTAGGGAAGCTTTGCTCCAACACTGCTGATGGTGATGGTCAAAACACAGTGGTTCGTAGTACATTACGGATATATGATTCCAGTTCATCGTTTGCATTGGAAGCCGGTATCCAGAAAAATATCCATGAAGAATCGTCCACTTATAATCCAACGTTTGCGGTGGAGAATCTTCAAGAATCCGGTATGGATCGGAAATTTTTGATGGCCATCTGTTCCGGTGATCGACATTTGACCACACCGATGAATGATTTCGAATTGTCCACCACCAACGGTATCAGATACAATCGTTTTGATTGGACAAATCGATCGACGAAAACACCCAACTCCAAACAGAAAACGATTGTTTCCGTTTTCGGTACAGCTTCATCCAAACGATGACAGCAATGCATTGGTTTTCCGAAGACAACAAGTTTAGTTTTTTCTTATTTCGATTAGAATGGAACTATCGAATTTGGCCAATGATTTGATAAATTAATTAATTCAAACATTGTAGCCATATATTTGAATTTCGCAATTCTTTTGAATTCAAACAAATGAGTTTGATGAATTCGATTAATTTGAATTTTTTTTCGGATTTTTTTTTGTATTTAAATTCGATTTGATCCAGTATAATAAAATGTTTCAGTTTAGTTTGATTGATTTTCCATTTCAATTTTGTGTTTTTGAGAAAAATAAATTAAAGAAAAGATCCTAAATAAAAAAATTCCTATAACAGAATAACGATCCGTCAAAACCGGAAAAGGAAAAAAAGATGGAACGATCCAAGTCCAAGGACAGACTTAAAGCAGGGAATGAAGGAATTGAAGTGAAAGTACGGTTTAACCAGCCACGGTCAGCTGGCTCGCCGGATACCAACATAAATGCCAACCTAACACAAGCAAAGGCAGAGGGTAAACAAGTATCAGTGGTTGGTAAACACTAACACGCAAAATATTTTTACATCCCTGTAATCCATCCAATCGTATATTGTAAATTTCAGGTCCTCCCGCTTCTTTAAGTAGAAGTCCCGGTGGTACTTTGGGAGACAGTTTTAATAAGACGGGATACAGTGGTAAACCTGGATATAGTGGTAGTCCTGGATACAGTGGTAAACCTGGATATAGTGGTAGTCCTGGATACAGTAGTAAACCTGGATACAGTGCTAGTCCTGCATACAGTGCTAGTCCTGCATACAATGCTAGTCCTGCATACAGTGCCAGTCCTGCTGGCGGTGGTAAGGGGGTGCAACAGATCAAAATTTACATAACGAATGATACCGGTGGAGCAGGAGTCCAGCAAGCCGTTGCTCCCAAAGAAAAACCTGCATCCAAACGAAAAACAAGGTATAAGTCGGCCGATGCCACCTCCATGTCTAAAAAGAGCAAGCCTGCTTCACTAACAAGGAGTCATGCTCCAAAATCCATAACCAGGTCGACCGTTTCAAAAAGCACTACAGTGAGCAAAAGTCAGTCTTCCGGATCCGCCGATTCCGAAGCCAGTTCTGCGGCATCTAAAAGTAAGCACATCAAAAACGGATAGTCATCGAGCTCGATGACAATCCTTCTTTTCTTTGAACTTAATTTCCTGAAACGTTTCGTTTTGAACCAATAGTCGTCGGGATGGAGCATCGTTTAAGATGGAACGATTCAACAAGTGGTGGTTCAGTTTCAAATGATTCGGCGTCTGAAAGTCAGTCGGCATCCGAGTCTGGGGCTTCAACTTCCAAAGCTTCTAAAGCATCGAAAAGTAAAAGCCCGTTTTCAAAAAGTTCAAAAAAATCGCTTGGAAAGAGCCAGGTTTCCAGTGCTTCGAAAAAGTCTTCGATGTCAAAAAGTCAGTCATCTAAAGCATCTAAAAAATCTAGAAAAAAGGGTAGCAAATCCAGGAAGAGTACGAAAAAGTCGTCTAAAATTTGATTGAGAAAAAAACTTTCAATTACAAATATTGTTTTCATAAATTGTTGATCAATATTAAATTAGTAACAAACCGGAAAACGACTTTGCCCAATTTATGAATCTGTTCTCGCGCTAATTTTTAATTTTACAACAACAATCAATTAATTCAAACATTGTAGCCAAATGTTTTAAATTTGTAATTCTTGTAAATTGTAACAAACCAATTCGATTCGATTAAAACAATTTGATTTTATTTGAATTTTTTCGGATTTTTTTTTTGCATTTAAACTCGAATCGATCGAACGCTAAATTGTTTCAGTTTAGTTTGATTAATTTCCGGTTTGAAATTTTGTGTTTTTGAAAGAGATTTAGAAAAGGATCCCAAAAAATTGCTGCAAAAGAACAACGATCCGCCAGAACCAGAAAAGGCAAAAAAAGATGGATCAATCCAAGGATCTGAATAAATCACAACAAACGACTAAAGGATTCGAAGTGAAAATACAATTGAAACCACAAGATACCAACAATAATGCCAAACAATCACAATCACCATTCGGGAGACAAGTTTTAGTGGTCGGTAAGCAGCAACAACAACAACAAAACCAAACAAAATTTCCGTATGCGACCGAACAAGAGATATACGATATGCGTAAAATGCGCGATGCGCTCAACTTTATTCAAATGGGCCAACAATCAAAAGCACCGGGAACCGGAAAAATGGGCGGTACATCAATGCAGAACAAAGATAATTTTTCAATCAATCAACAGCCTAGTGATACATTCGTACAAAGAGATAGCAGCAGTGTTCTTGGACCAATGTCGGGCGGTTTGCAAAATGGTTCAATATCACCATCATCACCAGTACCACCACCACCAGCTCCACCACGACCACCACCACAATCATTCGAACAGGAAGAATTATTGCCTTGTGGCCATCCGAAAGCCGCTGCCCGTGTTACAATGCAACAATTAATAAAATTAGAAAAAATTCAACGAAAACAACGTGAACGAAATCGAAGAAGAAGAAAAAATAAGAAGAATAGATCACGTAAACGAAAACAACGAAGAAGAGGTGGCTTCGCACAACGAGGACCAGGACCAGGACTACAACGTACAGTGCCATGTCAACCAGGTCAATTTTTACAGCCCTGTAATCCATCCTATTGTATATTACCACAAATCTGTCCTAATGCTCCAGGTTCAACAAGTGCCGGTGGACCTTTTGGAGGTGGTGCTTTTGGCGCTGGTGCTGCCGCCGGTGGTACGGTCGGTAAGGTTGCTGTCATTGGTGAAGGTATAAAACGTGTTGAAATTAAAATGCATAGCGGTGGAGGAGCATTCCAGCCAACCACCGCTGCCAAGGAAAAATCTGTTAGCCATAGGATGGTTAGGCTTAAGGCGGCCGATACTAGCTCTATGGCAAAAAAGAGTGAGGTTTCCGGATCAACCTCGAAATCTGCAGCCAAGTCGGCCGTTTCAAAACCGTCCTCAAAGGGTAAAAGTCAGATTTCTGGATCTTCTGGATCTTCTGGATCCACAGATTCCAAACCCGGATCTGCATCAGCAAAAAGTAGTTCAGCTCCATCGCAAAGTCAGTCGTCGAAAGCTTCAAAAGAAGATTCGACATCTAAAAGTCAGGCATCCGGGTCTGGGGCATCCGGATCTACGGCTTCTGGATCTACGGCTTCTGGGTCTACGGCTTCTGGGTCTGATTCTGGGGCTTCCAAGGTCAAAGCTTTGTCGATGGGAAACAGTTCAGCGGGGTCCGGTGCTAAAGGTCCTAAGATTCAGTCAGGAGGCAAGACTAACATTTTCAAAACTGGTAAAGGATCAAAATCGAAGAGCCCGTTTTTTTCATATGCAAAAAGTTCTAGAAAATCGCTTGGAAAGAACCAGGTTTCCAGTGCTTCGAAAAAATCTTCGATCGGAAAAAGTCAGGTATCCAAAAAATCTAAAAAATCTAAAAAAAAGTCTGCCAAGAAGAGTGCAAAAAAGTCTAGAATTTAATTGGAAACAAAAACTTTTAATTACAAATATTGTTTTCATATATTGTTGATCAATATTAAATTGTTAACAAACCATATAAGGACTAAATTTGAACCATTCTAGCTTTAATTTATAAATTTACAACCAATTTCGCGGACAAAGAAAGGGTTGTTTTAAAAAGTAAATTGATTGTAGATATTTCAACAGGTTGCATTACAATGTCACAAGAGAGCGACGAACATTCCCGATCGGATGAAGATATTGCAGCAGGTATAGTAATTGTCATCAACAAATTCCCAAATCTTGATTCAGGAAAAATGCCGCAAAAGATTCCGGAACAACGAGAGAGGAAATTTAGTTCCAAAACCGTTTCTAAATCAATGGTTCCAAAGTCAACGAAAAATAGGAATGATCCTATCGAATTCGGAAAGCAAAAATTGCCGATTCATAATCCACATACATCTCCAGCAACCCTGAAATTGCAGATTGTAGAAAAGACAACCGTTCAGGAACCAATCGATGCACGGCCAAATATTCACCACTTATCTGATCTCGATAGCGAATTGGATTCAGATCATTCGTATGGATCTGGTTCAGAAAATTCCGACAGCTCAAACAAACAAATTTCACCGTTTTCGGCCGTATTAAATACAATGGCCAACCTGTTGCCATGTGAACCAAGACAAGAAGTGATGGTATTGCCTTGTGGTCATGTTTACATGGCTGGATCATCTCAACAATCAAAGCTACCAAGAAAATCTAAACGAAGAAAAAAAACAAGGGCCAGTAGATTCAGTAGGAAAAAGAAAAAACGCCGCGCAAGAAGAGGACGGCAACGAAAGCGAGGATTCCGTAACTTAAACAGTGGTTTACGAAGTTTATCACGAAAAAAACAATCACAGAACCAACAAGATCCAATAATAGGTAAATCATAAAAACAACAGCCTACAACAACAATTCATTTAACCCTTTCTTTTGGATAATATTTCTTTAGAGCCATTGTTTCAATCCAAAATTCAATCAGGTCCTCAAGGTTTTGGAACTGGTTTTAAGGAACTACCCACTGAGCATAAAAAAATTCAGCTCAATCCTCCAGTTCCTTCAACCAAGGATTTTCAACCTTATCCGGTCGAAAAAGATAAGAGCGAAATTTATGGATATGAAATATTTAATCCTTCCTGTAAATGTGAAAACCCTCCCAAGAAGGGTGGTAGTGGTGGCACGGGTGATTGAATTTGAATTGTTATTATTGAATTTATTGAATTTATTTATTTTTTTCTAAAAAATAAATTAATGAATATTAATTTGTCCGCTGTTGTATGTGTTTTTGGCGGTTCAGCCCATCGCCTGAACAATGCTTACTACTACTACAATTACAATAATTCGCTTGAACAATTAAAGCGTACAGAAGGCGTGTAGATTTTGTTTCTATCGTAGTTAAAAATCGAACATGTTGCGCTGTGATTGGTCAATTCAAAAATATGAGTCATTAAACTGGCCCACTTTTCAATTGAATATATCGGCCACTATAATAGCTGCAAATGCTGGCCAAATGAACCGCTTCAAACATGTCATGTCAGTATTCTCAGTGTTATAACTGTAGCCTGTTACAGAAGACTATTGAAAGGGGCCGGGCCGACCAATACACTTTTTCATACAAATTTGAAATCACCACTAACCAAAAGCAGTGAAGGTGGAGCTAAATAATTTAATTAGAATTTTTGCCTGGCCACAAGTAACAATGAATGCGAACTTTCGAACAAAAAAAAACAGTATATATTCACCCCTTCGCCCATGGTTGCGCTCGATTTAAGAAGTGAGAAGAAGAAGTAGAAGAAAAAAAATCACCCTCCGAATCAAAAGAACCTAGATGGAACTTTTCCACTTGATGATGATGATAATCAACTTAATCCTGATCAATAAAGTATCCATGATTTATTCCAATAGAACTAAAACCCGTACTGGGTTTTATCCCTATAAACCTGTTTATGGAAATTCGCCAATATGCAAAACTGATGGTTTACTTAATTATCAATTCGATTTATGTGAAAAAAATGCCAAGAAAGCTTTTGCGATTGATATTGACGATTATGTAAGTATATTTCATGGCATTTTGAACCAGGCAACATGAACCATTTTCATCATGGTTTTCATCATTTTTTTCATTCATTTCATCATAATTTTTTTGTTTCGCTTGGACCTGAACCATCCTCTTTGGAATTGGAATCACAATAATCCCAGTATATTCGATCACCGAAGTTTTGTTGTTTTGTATGGGAAGTATTGAATTGTGAAATTGATGTGCTAGACAAGTGTAGAGATAGACCATATAGAATAAAAATGTGGAATTCAACCATAGACACATTCCGAAAATTCTGTGGAAAATATGGATATGAAAACAAAAAGTCTTGCTATTGGCCCAAGTATAAGACAGTGCTCAGCATCTTTGGCATGAATGTATTATTTGTTGTCACATGTTGTTTTTCGGGCACTTGTCGTAATATGTGTCGAGCTGAAGGAGAACCAAAAGTGTTCAGTTTGGAAGATTGTTTTACTAAATACTGGGGAAGACTGACCAATTTTTTGCATGCACATGTTGAAGATATCCAACAGAAAGCAATGGAGGGAAAATCATTTGAGGATATTTTCTCAACCTTAAATTCATAATTCATAAATTCTGATTCTTTTTGGCCTTGATTTTCAATCATTTCACTTTAATAACAAATAACTAATAATATGAATAATGACCTTGATTTAATTGAATCACAACTTTTAAATAAATCACATCATTGACACATTGGCAGCCGGCCTAACCATATTTCTCCCTTTAAGCAGGGGCAGACAGAAAATATTGGGATCAGATTGAACATTCAGAACAATTTTGTTTTGTCTTCAAATTTAATTTTTTTTGTTGTTGATTTAAAGCCCAACAAGCAACATAACATATTTTATTACACTTTTAATGAAAAAACTGGATTGAAAATTATCTTGAAACAAAATTTATACTTCGCATAAACTTACTGACCGACCGATCTATCGATCGGCCACAGAAAGTCCCATTAAGATAATCATTTGCTGTTCCATTCTGAACGAACATTTCAATAATAATAATAATCATCATAATCATCATCAACGGGTGGTTAGCAGCAGCCGCGAGCAACACCATCATTGGTTATCGAATTTTACACGTGGTAACGTTGGACAGCGCGCTGAAATTACCGAGATAGACATGATGATAATTAAAACGAACGAACGAACGAACGAACGAACGAATGAACAAGATGGATCTTGGAAAAAGCGCGAAAAGAAAAACAGCAATACAAACAAATAACTGTACAATAGGTCTTCGACTCGGTCTTATTTGTGCGTGGTGTGCTCCGAAACTAGATTAGAGAAACATGCTTCGAAGTATCATGAACACAAAAAAAAAATCAGGGCCAATTGGATCGAATTTGGGAACAAAAACAACAACAACATATAACAAAAGCAACAGTTGCTAAAAACAATGTCCAAGCCTAACAAATTGAAAGTTGTTCTCGCCTGTAAACTTGACCTTTTCCAGCTATGGCTGGCTGATCCAAAGTAGTGTGATGCAAAAAATAAATGTCTGCGAGGCTTTTTTTAAAAAAAATAAAAAATAAAATAAATAAATTCAATCATTTTGATCAATTGGACCAATCAGATCGAGTCTTTTTAAAAAAATTACATTTTTTTTCCTAGGAAAAAAATTAATTCTCCTAGCTCAACCATCGTCCAGACCAAAGAGCTGATAATTATCGTTGAAATTATCTCAACAAGTGATTAGTTTAATTGGACCTGTTCCAAATGGATCCCTTTCTTGGAGATCATCAAGCCATAAGCCATAAAGAATTCTCGATAAATTTTTTTTTAGAATGAATTCTGTGTCAAATTGAATGAAAGTGCGCAAGGCACCACACACACATCACAAGCCACACACCATACACACCACACACCAACACAGGCACGCACACAGACAGACAAATAGGCGTAACTTTCGATCTGATTGGATGATCCAATTTAACCTTGACCGCCTGTAAATCATTTTTGTTTTTCTTCATTCATTCATTCATTATCTAATAATAATGTACCACCCACTCTATTTAATGGGCTTGTGTTAGGACAAGTACACACACACACAAACACACGCGCGCGCGCACACTGAAACAAAATTGCCGCTAATTTTGTTGGAAATCCGAGTTCCAGCAAGACATGTCTCTATTTTATTGTCCGTGTTTTTGTGTAGCCTGTAACTTTCTTGTTGGAACGTTTGTCCTCACTTCTTGTTGGGAACAAAAATCCAGCTCCAAATTTTGCTGAAACTTTTTTCGATATAAAAGCTTCTGGGATCGAAAACGAACAAGCAACAAAACAAATCTCAACTTTTGTTCAGAACAGATCGATTTTCGTGTCCATTATTTTTGTGATCATTCAAATCTAGTGACAAAAAAAAATCTCACACACTCCCACACACCAACACACAAATCATGCACAAATCAATCGCATTTTTTGCCACCGTTTTGATGGTGGTCACCATCCGACAAGCCAATGCAACCATGGGCGGTATGGGCGATATGTTGGGCGGTCTCAGCCTGTTTGGCGACAAAGAACCAGAAGTGGTTCATCATAAAATTTCCGTACCGGTCAAAATCATTGAAAAGGTCCCGGTCAAAGTACCATATCCGGTGGTGATTCATCAAAAACCCGATGTTAAAACTGTCCAAGTTCCGGTGAAAATTCCGGTGAAAGTTCCAGTGAAAATTCCGGTGAAAATCCCATATCCAGTGTACGTCAAAGTACCGTATGTGGTCAAGGTTCCAGTGCCATACGCCACCATTGAAGATGGAGGCTATGGTGGTGGCGGATATGGCGGCGGATATGGTGGCGGATACGGAGGTGGTTACGGAGGCGATGAAGGCTATGGTGGCTATGGTGGCGGTGATATGGGTGGTTATGGTGGTGGAGACTATAAAAAATAAAACAATCAAACAATGCTCATCAAAACAATGATTTCCGGAATTTCCAAACGATTCTTCCTCATCAATCTGTACACGCTCATTCACTAAATGTTCTGTCTTTCTGTTCGATTTAACATTTTGATTTTTTTCCGCATTTTTTCCATTCCATTTTACATTGTATTTTATTTTTGATTGTTGTTTCAATAAATAAAAAATCAAGCCAAGCTAAAAATAATGATTCTCTCATACAATAATCCCCATAATTATCCTTTCAAGGTAAATGGGATTCTTATGGGAATCGTTTTTCCAAGAGAGTTTTCAAAGAGTTATTAACCATTCAATCATAAATCAATCAATCGATTCTTGGAATCCTGTTCTTTGTTTTTTTTTCTGGAAAGTTGTCCAGTAATAATGATCATCATGATGATCATCATCATTACCAATACCGAAACCCTCACTCGGAAGAGTATATAAAGACGCGTTCACAAACGTTGGTCAGTCATTATCCGGTGTAAGTTAGCGACAAAAAAAATTATACTACTGCCCAAGATGTTCAAACTTGTCCACCTCAGATCATGTAAGTTGATCGGACTTGTGGCGTCGATAATAGTCATGCTGATCGTTTGGCCCGAAGCATCCGAGGCACAATCCTTTGATTCGATAATGCGCGGCTTTACCGGACCTGTTAATCAAGCGTTTCGTTCGTTTGGATCGATCGGCAACCTGCCTGGCGGATTCGGCGGCGGATCATTCAACGCAGGAAGTCTACAAGGTTTGTTCCCAAATCTCAACAGTTTTGGCCGTCGCCGTTGATAATCTGAGCCAGGCCCATTGGCTAGTGGAACCAGCCCCTCTGAAATCCGTTTAGTTGCGATCGAATGTTTGAGATGCTAAATAAAATTGGATTATTGTTTGAAAAAAAATTCGCTTTCGGGTGTGTTACTTTCACTTTCCGGCTATCATCTAATCTGAACGGAGAAGGGGAAAAAGCATTCCACTTTAATTGACACTTGTTGCTTAAGCTACATTGGTCGATTTGAAGATATTTTTGGATTGCTTTTAAAATTCTTAATGTCTTTTCGACGTACCCATCAAGGTCGCCATCAAAAAGTGAATACAAAAAGCCATCTTGTCCAACTTTCAATTACACAAAGTAACTGCAACATAATTACTTGTTACTTGTTGATGCTATGATGTTTTTGAAATCGGGGAAAAAGCTATGCCAGCTCTAGTGATCGGATGCCAGAACAGTGATGATAATCGGGTATCTTCGATGTCGATTTGATTGATTGGTGATTAATCATTGTTCGAGGAAAAAAAGAAGCAATCATTTTCTACCAAGTTTCCAAACTGAAGCCAACATGTTGTTTCTGCAACAAGTGTTTCCCTTTTTGACCTTATTATCATCGGTTTCGAATTCCAAATATTTATTACAGTTACGTGAGGAAATTCAGGAACTTGGCGAGAATTTCAATCTTTTAAAGCCATCGACCGATTATCCAACACCGGTGATTGATTTGAAAAATTTGGGCAAAGTTCAAGGTCTTGTTCAAACACTTCCAAACGGAGCAAAAGTGAATTTTTTCCAAGATATTCGTTATGGCCGAGCAAAACGATTCGGGTTGCCAGTACCGGAAAAACCATGGAAAAGTGTTTATCATGCCGATCATCCAAGATCGATTTGCTATCAGTTTTATCCACCTAAATTGGATATGTTGAGCGAGGATTGTTTGTTCCTAAATATATGGCAACCATTCAGTGGAAACAAAACCAACAAATCTTCACCATCATCTTTGAAACCAGTCATGGTATTTATCTATGGCGGAGGATTCGTGTATGGATTAACCGATATTTTCCTCTATAATGGTGCCTATATTTCAACAATCGGCGATGTTATAATGGTCAGCATGAATTATCGTCTAGGATCGTTTGGATTTTTGTACACCGGAACCGATGATGCACCGGGAAATCAAGGTGTTCATGATCAAATTTTGGCGATTAAATGGGTTAAGCAAAACATTGATCGATTCGGAGGCGATCCCAATCGAATAACGGTTTTTGGTGAATCGGCCGGATCATTTTCCATATCCGCAATGATTCTATCACCATTGGCCAAAGGTCTGTTCCGAAGAGCCATTCTGCAATCAGGAGCTGTATCCAATATAAGAGAACTTTCACCAGAATATGCGCTGGAAAAAACCAAAGCATTCGCCCAAAGATTAAATTGTTCTAATGCATCAATGAAGAAGTTGGTTTATTGTCTTCGGCGTAAATCTGCTACAGATTTACTGATCGCTTCTGATCCATTGCATTTTCTTCAAATACTGACCGGTCAAGGGTTTACTATTATCTACGGAGACCGTGCTGGTTTGTTGCCGGATAAACCAGGAACATTGTTGAAAAATGGCAAACAAAATCCTGTTGATATGATCTATGGCTTCAACCATGATGAATATGGTTTTGTGATGAGTTATTTGTATCCGGAAATCACCTTCTTATATTGGGTGTTCTATCGACCAATGGTGGTGGAAAAAATGAAAGAATTTGGCAAAACATTCCAACTTCAGGACGTGGATAAGGTGGTGGATTTTTATACAAAAGATATGGGTCTGTTGCCCGGTATACAAACAGTACGAGAAGCAATGATTAATTTTGGTTCCGATCCTTCATTGATATGTTCAACATATTTATTCGGAAAACAAATGGCATTGGCACAGCGTAAAAATCAATCAAATCAAAATCATATCTATGGTTACCGATTTGATCAAAGTTTGTTTTGCAAAGAATTCATGGGCGGATTAAGCGTTTGGCATGCATTCGATCTACCTTATACATTTGGTATTCCATTGCACGGGATCGCCAGTCATATGTTCAAAGCGGAAGATCGTCGAATAAGTCGAGATATGATCAAAACTTGGACCAGATTTGCCCGTTACGGTCAACTGAAAACGTTTGGATCGAAAATCAAATGGCCCGAAGCGATTATGGGCAAGAATGATACCACGATCCGGCTGATGTCCATCAAGCCGACCTACCAAGTCATCCGCAATGAATATATTGAACGATGTGAGAAATTTTGGGACAAATATCTGTACCAAACCGTTTGATGTGATGGAAATTTGTTATGTCCAACCATTGTATAGCATGGTTTGATCTTTGATTTTTGTTGCCAAAATGTCAAAAACTAAATTTGGATTTCATCATCACGGTAAATCCAGATTTTAAAAAAAAATTGTTTTTCGATTATGTTTTGCTATTCAAAATAAAGTCTATCCCGTTTTGGTTCATTTAAGCAATATTTTCCATAATAATGTCGACTGTAACCATTGGAGGATCGCGACAAATAATGTTAATCTGAGGAAATCATTGCAAAAACATCGTATAAAAGATACTAAATGTTCAGATTTTTCCACCATTATAGATCAACATAGAATTCCAGGTGAGCAAATATGATTTCCCGACGAAAAAAAAATTATCATTTGTTCCGGTATCTTTTTTTTTCTCTGTTTCCTCTCAATCAAAACATTAGATGCAAGATAGATTGAAACCAGGATGACTATTATGAATCACAAATTATCAATTATTCTTCTCGTATTCAGCCTTTTTTTATTATGTATGGGTTCCGATCAACAAGAAACTCCCGACCTCCAGAGGTCTGTAGATGAAGAAAGAGAAATAAGAGAAGAACATCCACATAAAAAAGAACCACACAAAGACCAAAAAAAGGACCAAATAGATGAACAAGTAACAGAAACAGAGACGGAACCAGGTGAAGCTAAAGAATGTTCATTTGAAGAAACCCTCAGTATTGATGTTTATGTTTTTCCTGAAGGAGAGGAAGAGGCCGATCATGAAAATGCAGAAATGGAAATACATTATCATCGACATACGGTCGATGACAAATGTACGCATAAGATCGATGATGGAAATCCACCAAAACCTGCTTTCTATGGTCTTACCACACCACCACCGACGACGCACCACATTCCTGAACATATCGTAGTTCCAATCTTTATAAAACAGTCTACAGATAAGGATTCTGATTTGCAACTTAAATCGGTTCCGGGAGTGAAAGTAAACGTTAAAATCCATATGGAACAAAAAGTGAATACCAGTGGCAGTGATGCATTCGATAAATTGTGGATGCTTGAGCTTTTGAAAATGATGAACAGGAACAAGAAAAATGAGAAGCCAAAAGTAAATGATAACCCTGTCGTCAACCCTGTTGTTCACTACAAATCGATTCAAATAAGAACCGATCCTGATTCTGATCCTGATAATGATTCTTGTGACTCCTCGGAAGAAGATTCCTATCCTCAACAACGGCCAAGAACGAGTCCTAGAAAGCTTAGGGCGAAAATTGACCGCCTTCTTTCCAAATTATTATCTCTTCGTTCCAGGATAGATGTGATAATGTAGGCTAGGAGATCGTTTAAATCTTTCCTCTTGAAAAATTATCAATTCATTTTGGAAACTTTGATGAATGTGGAAATTAAAAGTTTTGCAAATTTTGTTTCAGAAACCCTCTGTGATTTCCAATTTTGAATATCATGTAACGTCATGCTATATGTGTTAAGCCCACAAAAGGGCTTGATTCCGGAAGTCGGGGGAATCAGATTTAACCTTTCTGGTTTAGGAAGTTTGGGCAAGATCTGTGCAATGTTTTTTTGAATGTTAAAATTCAAAATTGATTCGGTTTCAGACAAAATAGGGTTTCGAAACGAAAAATAGTACAATATTCTTTTTCAAAATAAGGTTAACTTGTTTCGACATTTTCCATGGCAGGCAAATGTCATGATTGATTATTAATTAGGCGTATAAAATCAAATCAAATCCATAAACCATTTTTGTTAGGTACATAATACAACTAGGATAGAGCTTGAACAGGTAGGTAAGTTCCGATTTTGTGGTTTTTTCGAATAGAATTCACCAGAATTCATTTGCTTGATTTAATTTGAGGTTTATTAATTTTATTCTAAACCGGATGAAGATGCGAATATAGGAGAATATGAAATCATTTTTAAAATTATTATTATTCAACTCAATACTGTGGGAATTGTTTTTGTTGTCTTCTCAATCACCAACGGTCAGACAGATCAATAAATCTGGCGGAAATGTGGGCGATCAAATCACCGAAGAAGATTCGGTTATTCCAAACATGTCTGTCAGTACGGAGCCTGGAAACCAGGATGGTAATGATGTCCAGTTCAATTTCGATTCGGATAAATCAAACAAAACGAAAAAAAAAGATGCTGTAAAGATCAATCTGGTCATTGAACTAAAGCAAAAATTACAACAACCATCACTTGATAAAATACGAAAACAAATCCAAAAAGAATTGAAGGATTCTAGATGGAAAAAAAACCTGAATTCCAGTGATAAAATCCATCATATCAACCTTAAAAAATCAGGTCGAAAAGACATTAATGATGATGATGATGATGATGGAGAAGAAGAAATTGATGATGAAGATTATTCAGAGGAAAAATTATTTCGGGCATTAGAGCCATCATTAGATGATGAAGATGAAGATGATATATCGGAAGAATCACCGGAAGAGTCATCAGAAATGGTGAAATTGAAAAAACAAGGTTCATCGGACGAGTCTGAACTGAGACATGGGGCACCGGAAGAGATTGGACTAAGACATGGAGCACCGGATGATTTCGGACCGAGACATGGAGCACCGAAAGATATTGGACTGAGACATGGAGCACCGGATGACTTGGGACCGAGACATGGAGCACCTAAAGATATTGAATTGAGACATGGAGCACCGGATGACTTCGGACCGAGACATGGAGCACCGAAAGATATTGGACTGAGACATGGAGCACCGGATGACTTCGGACCGAGACATGGAGCACCGAAAGATATTGGATTGAGACATGGAGCACCGGATGACTTCGGACCGAGACATGGAGCAACGAAAGATATTGGACTGAGACATGGAGCACCGGATGACTTCGGACCGAGACATGGAGCATCGGAAGATATTGGACTGAGACATGGAGCACCGGACGAGTTTGGACTGAGAAATGGAGCACCGGACGAGTTCGGACTGAGAAATGGAGCACCCGATCAAGACCAAGGCCAAGACCAAGACCAAGACCAAGTCCAAGACCAAGATGACCGAGATGAATATCAGCTTCAAGGTCCACAACAACAAGATCAACACCGAAATCAACAAAAAGATCAAAACCGAAGTCAACAAGATCAACGACAATACCAAAACCGACGTCAACAAGATCAACGACAATACCAAAACCGACGTCAACAAAATCAACGACCAGACCAAAACCGGCATCAAGACCGAAATCAACGACAAGACCAATATTACCGAAATCGACAACAAGATCAACGACAGGACCAATATTACCGAAATCGTCAAAGACCAGATAAACAACAAAAACCGTGCAAAAAATCCGACGATCGCCCATGTGCACCATGTCCGCCGTGTCAGGTGAACATATTCCCTAGATCAGTACCAAATGGACAACGTCAAAATATGAAACCGGATTGTCGGCAAGATATAGGCACCAGACAAAAACTAAGAATACAAGGATATAATTTATTTCCGGTTCCATCATATTATGTCCTAGACGTTTCCAAGGTATCCAAGCCTCGTCGTCCTGAACCTCCTGTAGTTTCTCTTACGTTGAATGATATCTTAGAGGATTCCTATGATTCTGATTCTGTTGTTGTCAACCAACAAACCGATCAATTGGCGATTGAGGTGGCCAGAGTTTCTAACTCAGATGTTGATTCTATTTACTTGTGAGATTGTATCTATTTTTGTTTATTAAAGTTTTTAAGCGCAAAGCATAATCAAATCGAATCTAAAAGTTCTTGGAATAAATTAATAAAAAAGGATTTAATTTTGTTAATGTTGTTGGATTTGATTCGATTGTTCCACTATTCGAACGAGCTTAAAAACCATTGAAACACCGGTTGTTGAAGCTTTTTGATTTTGAGCAGGCCAGTCGTTTTTCGCGCCAACAAAAAGAATAAAAGATAATTCACTTTATGCATCAAAGACGCAATGCCATGAAGTACCGTGGTACATCAGTTGGGGCAAACAAAAAAAAGGTTCAATCAACTAGAAAATCAAAATCAAAGATATCCAAATCCCAATCCAAATCCAAATCCAAATCCCAATCCCAATCTCAATCCCAATCAAGATCATCCATAAGCAAGGCTCGTGATAGATTGCAATTCTATACAAACAGTCCTTGGATCAATCAACACATCAAAAACACAAGTATCACAGGTATTAATTATCATCATCCGGTAAATCTACATAAATCTACCACCACTCTTGCCAGCACGGATGATTGTAAATCCAACAAATCATCCGATTCTGCTGCTCTTTTGATACACGATACCATGAAAACGTTTGCCTGGAAAATCAAACGAGAATCCAAAGAATCCAGTTTTCAAAAGAAACCTGGTCGTGAAACATCCAATAGTGGAAGTGTGTTGAAACATCAAAAAAATCAATTCAGCAATCAGTTAGCAACCAAACGAAAACAAAAACAACGAACGGATTCTGATCCACAACATGTGGTAACACCGTTCATTGTTCTGTTCCATGGTTATATTTGGCACAGGGTGGTTGCTCGTGGAGCGTTCAGCATCCTCTATGAGGCAAGCAGATTGTTCATTTCGTTGGGACGTGTTGCTTGCAAACACGTCAAATTGGAGACAGGAAATCCGGGCAAATTTGCTTGGGATATTGATGCTCGGTGGAGATTGTTGATGCAAAAGAAATTTTTAGAAGAAGAAATCCAAATTTTAAAACAGGTTAAACATGTTAATATAATAAAATTGTATGAGATCATTGTACACGAGAATCAAGATTTTTATTTTATGATGAAATTCGCCTCCAACGGAACCATACTCGGTAAGTTCTACCATTCTAATAATGATCCTAACAACTAATCAGACTATGTACCATGTGTGTTCCCCCTGGCCAATAGATTATTTGTACAAATTTTGGATGAAACCATTGCCAGAAACCTATGCAAAACGATGGATGGGTCAACTAATGGAAGCGCTCAAATATTTGCATGAAGAGCATCAAATTTTGCATAGAGATTTAAAATTGGATAATTTTCTATTGGACGAAAAATTCGAAGCATTGTTGAGCGATTTTGGCTTGGCTGTCCGTGTGAACAATCCAGATCATCGTAAAGTTATGAATTTGATTTCAATCCAATGCGGTACGCCTGAATATATGGCGCCAGAAATCAATCTACAACAAGGATCAACCTCATTTTTAGGCGGCAACAACAATATTGATATGGATGATGATGCTGCCAAATCATTATTACAAATGCTTCTACAACATTGTGACCCATTCAAGGCGGACATCTATTCAATGGGTGTTTGCCTATTTGAAATGGTCAACTATTATAGGCCATTTGTTTGGTCATCCATGAATGGTGGGTTTGGCTATTTCTCATATTTGGGCGGAGCTAGTAATAAACTATTGTGGCAGCAACAAAATAGGCGCTATAAGTTCAATCAAAAAATCTATTTAACTGAATATTGTCAGGATTTGGTGAATAAGATGCTGGATCCTAAACCACAAACACGTCCAAATGCTAGACAAGTTTTAGAACATTATTGGTTTCGATATTCGACAAGATGAACTGAAAAACAAAAACTTGATCTTTTTTGGAAAATAATTAATAAATTTAGGGAAAAATAATGTCACATATTTCTTGAAAATTGTCCTAACCACGGCGACACTAGTTCCATTGATATTTGATTTTAAATCCTGATCCTAAATCAATGATTTCGAAAATTTTGACATTATTTAAGCTCATAAAATAATATTAAACGAAATTGACAAACCATTTTGCCGTTGCACTGAACAAAATGGTTTCGATGGGAACGGGAAACGGTTTGAACTGATTGCGTTTGGGAAAAATTCTAGAACGATTATGACATGCTTTTTATTTAAAAAAATGCGATGATGATTTACATTGATGTTCCAATCAATCGAATTTATGACGGTAATGGAAAATCAAGCGAACCAGAGCAATAAGTGTTAGCTTTGATTATCGGCAATCGGCATAAATCTCTAACCTTTCCAACGATAACCAACTCTTTAAAACGAATCAGCATTTTTTCTCTCTCGGAAATGTCATAACCTGGAAACCTTTTTGGTCTGTGTGCAAAGGAATTGTGTGTGTTCATTTTTAAATTCAAATCATTCCCGTCGTATCCTTCAGTTTTGATTTTGTCTAAACATTACAAGCCTTCAATCCTTTTTTAGAAGATATGAAAAACAGAATCACACTACCATTTTGTATAATTCTGATTCTGGTTTCTTTGGTTCAGGTACACCACAATGGTGTTGAAGCCCGAACCATGGATATGTTGTGGATGGGTGAGAATAATAATACCGGATTAGATACCGGAACAACTGGTGAGTGTGTTAGGCGTCGCAAGTGTTTTGCATTTTGTTTACCGCCTAATTGTTGTTTTCTTCTCTTTTTGGCTAAACTACCTATTTTTGGTACTATCTTTTCATAAATTGATGTTTTCGAAGCACCACCGATCTTATTGGGCCTTGGAGAAAATAATAAAGGAAATATTATGCAAGATTCAAATAATTCACTTGATGTTAATTTAACAGAAGAACCACCGATCTTTTTGGGCCTCGGAGAAGATGATAATGGAAATGATAAGCAAGATTCAAATGATTCACTTGATTTAAAAGAAGCAATACCGCTTATGCCTGCTCGAGATGCCAGGATCAAAGCATACGATGTGAAGATTCGAAAATTATTAAACGCACTTCATAGAATATTGATGATGGTTCTGGAAATGTATGATCCTGATCTAAAACTTTGGGCTGATTTTATACGAGTTGTCTTCAAGATTAAAAGTCGTTATTTCGATCATAGCCAACCATAAGAACAAAACGTTGTATTTAAAAAAAATGTCTCGCCCAAATAAAATCGTGGGTGATATTTTTTTTTTGATGTAAAAAGCTTTTTCCCACAGCCTTACAGCAAACGAGCCAAATTCGGTTCAAATTGGTTAAAATTTTTACTAGGACAAAGTAAATGTATTTTTTTTAATTAGATTTCTCGGGTTTTCCATTCAAATTTCTTGGCCAACAGCAACAGTTCTTGGCGCCTGAGAATGTGATGTGAGAGAAAAAGAATTACACAACAAAGAAGGATACATTTTCTGATGATGAAATCATCTGGGGGAAAAAACAAAATGATTTTCCAAGGAATTACATAATAATGATCTGGTTGGCCAACATTGTGTCCGATCTATGCGATAATGTGTGTGTGTGTGGGTATGTTGGTGTGTGTTTGTTGGTGGGTGTTGGTAAGTTGGTTCAAATGGTTTTGTTCAGCTCAACCAATTCTAGGAACGAATGCAGATTTTTTACCAATTCTCGGCACCAACACAGCTCTACCAATACGGGGCGTATACGGTGAAGCAGCAGCTCGTTTATTTGGGCCGATATTTTGTTGCATCCAATCATGTAAAAACATTAAACGTTGAACATCTTCATCGGTGCCACCATTATCATCATCGAAATTGATGTTGTTTGGCAACAGATTATTGTTGCTCAATCTTGGTATGAAACCAAATACACGTCCACCAATGGTACCAGGACGTAAAATATCGATCATTGATTCTTCATCAGAATTCGCACCAGAAGATGATTGTGAAGCTTTAGCCGGATGCAATGATAATGATGAGGGTGAGGACTTTGAATAGGCGGAACGTTTTCCCAAACGTGGAATGAATGCAGCACGAAGTTGAATATCTAATGGTTCGATTAGATCTTCATTACCAGCTCCTCCTCCTCCTCCTAAGCCGCTGCCCATTTGTCCGACTGTTTCATAATTGGCGCACATATCCGGATTGATTTGGCAATCAATCGATCTGGTCATCTTGTGTCCATCATTTCCGGTTTCTTGATTGTTGGTTTTAGTCGCTTGTGCTTCTGTTTCTTGGCTACGACGTCCAATTCTGGGCGCCGGGATCAAGCTTTGCCTTTTAGCATCGTTGTAATATGATGATCTACCGATTCTAGGCATCGGTATTGGCTGTCTTTTGTCCAATTGTTGTCCATCAGTGTTTGAATCATAAGCAAAGACCACTGGAATGGATCAAACGAATTCGGATTCAAAAGACTTTAATCTAGTTTCAATTGGAACAACCAGAACTTTACCTGAAACAATTGCTATGATCAATAATAATGATTGTGATGCAACAGAAAATGTTGAGCGGAATTGTGGAAATTTCATTGTGAATAGTTTTTCTTATTTTTGTTGTTTTCACGTACGATCCGGATTCTTTGTTGTATCTTTTCTCACCAATTGGAACGAATCTCAAACTTCCCGTACACGCACACACACACACACTCTGTCGAAATCACAGAATCCTTAAACGCCAACACACAGCAAGGACAAGCGCAAAAAAAAACTGGACCGAGAATCAGATTTAAAACCAACCAGTCAAATGGATATCAAATTCGTACAAGAACTGGAATCAATTTGGTTTTCCTTCCTGCGCTTTTGCTGTTTAAATAGTCGAGGGCAAAGATCCGGATTTTGGTCGAGCGCATCATAAAAAAGCGAACCTCATAAGCCCAGCCTCATTTCACTGCATGAAATGATAGGGAACGAGGCGGAGTCTAGCGTCGCTTGGCTAGCGACACCAGCAGCTACACTGGACGTCCAATAGGATCCGATCGCTTGGCTTTTCAAAAGTATAACTAGGAAAATGTGTTGAGTGAAAAAATATAAACTTTCTTACGTCAAACAAAGCTATGTTTGGCCATGGCCAGAAAAAAAATGATGAACAGAAAAATATGGAAACACGTAAGATATGTATGTTTGGTGGTCAGGGCATAAGCACTGGAATTCATTTACAACAGCACAGCATTGGAACCAAAATATTGACTAAAATCAATCTTGGCAAGCTCCGGAATTCGTGTACGATGATCATTGGTCAAGCCAAGAATCAGTGATTATGAAACAAGCAAGCAACAGCAGCAACGGCAACGGCAAAAACAAAATTATCCCCAGAATTATAATTATAATTAATCGAGTGTGGTCAGGCTGCCTGATGTTTGCGTGCGTCCATAACGGGTTAAGCGAACGAAATATCCTGCTGTGTGCTGCTTGACCATCATCGTTGCAGGTCTTTGGTTTGTGGCCAAATTCTTGACAGTAACTGAAAGGAACACACGCCACACCCCACACCCACATTCACATCCACACCTACGTACAGAGATACACCTGTCTTCATTATTTTGTTTTTTTTTGTTCGTTCTAAGAATTTCATATTTTCATATATATTTTTGGTAGTTTTGTTCCGTTCATTGAATGATGAATAATTCAAACTACAAAATAATAATAAGAGCTAAGAGCACCTGGACTAACGGTGTTTTTTGTGTGTTTGTCTTCAAAC
>JAOZJS010000535.1:0-28588 GCA_025882695.1 Amerodectes protonotaria | reverse complement strand
AGACTAATAGCTAATTATCATCATGGACAGAAACCAAACAGCTTCAACAACAACAACAACTTCAACACAATAATAATACTAATAACCAGCAGCAGCAGCAGCAGAAGAGAGGGTGGCTGTGTAAAATTCAAACGTTGCACGCACCACGCATCGCACACGCTGGGCAAAAACATCAACGACGACGGCGACGATCAATGAACGTACGGACGCCACTAACGTTGTACTTACTAACGTTCGTACAAACCGATGTCACATGCACGCTAAGATACGCGTTTTTGGGAATTTTGAAATTTAGATTTTTTTTCTCCTTTTTCCAATTCAATTTAATTCAAAAAAAAAACGTATCGATTTTATTTGTTTTTTTTTCGTGGTGATTATCAAAAAAAAAATTATTATTATTATTATTATCATCATCATTATTATTATTACTATTACTATTACTAGGAAGGGTGTTTGTCTGTGTTTGAATTAATTATTCTCATCAGATATAATTTTATATGTTTGAACGGAATTCAAGGACCAAGACTAGTCAAGCATTTTCATGATGATCATGATGTTGTTGTTGTTTTTTCCATCATCATCAATATATAAAATACAGCCTGTCTGGCAATATTTGGTATTAGCTTGGCCGTGCCGAGCAAGCTCAGTGGTTTAGAATCTAAAATTTAGATGGCAAAATTTTAAATTTTTCTCAGTGTAGAATAACGGCGAAAAAAATTATGAAAAAAATTCGGCAAAATCTATGGAAATTTAATTTTTTTTTCAAAAGCTTTTAAAACTTTTAACTCTTAAATTGAACATATCATAAGGAAACACTTGGAACATAATTTTTTAGCGTTATTCGGTTTAGCGTTATAATTGGAGAAAATTTTGTAAATTATTTTCTTAAATCTACACCTAGCTGGCTAGCTTTCCGAACAGTGTATTATTGTCAGACAGGCTTTGGTATAATAAAGCTGTGTGCTGTGTGTATGTGAAGAGAAATTGGAAAAACAAAATCCAAGAAGTGTACAATCCTGATGTTGGCAAACAAACAAACAAACATCATCATCATCATAATCATTCACATAAACGTTTCGAAGAAAAACCTCGATCGAATACCTTTACATGGCCAATGTCCACACACAGTGTGTGTGTGTGTGTGTTCATCGCGATGATCAACAACATCAAATCATCATGGCGCCCATTACGACTAAAAACAAGAAGAAGAAGAAGAAGAAAATTCAATGGCGAAATTTTTACTTGGTGCGTGTTTGTGTGAGAACTGAGAAAAATAATGCTGATTATAATACTAATACTAATACTAATAATATTGGAAAAAACAAACGTGTTGGTAAACTGAAAATTGAAAGAAAAAAACGTTTCCCTGAAAAAATTAAAGGTAAAAAGCAAGCGAGAGCGCGAGAGAGAGATAGAGCGAAATGCAAGCACAAACGAGGAAAGCCAGAACGACGACGACGACGACGATGAAACAAAAAATATAATTACCTTGTGCCATTCATCGTATGAATGTTAGCCATGGATGTTACTCATGATACAACACAATGATATAAGGTACACATACACACAAACACATTTGATCATCGCGCAGTAGTTTTGATTGGTTGGAGGAAATAGTCAGTGTTCTGTGATATGCGTACAGTTTTACTCGGCACGAATCATTTGCGTGTTGAGAATCCAGTAGCCATCCGACCATCCAACCAACCAACCAACCCACCATCAGTATCAGAATTTCGAGGAACCTCGACATCCGCGACCAAATCCATCGGACATCCCCATCATCATCATCATCATATTCCATCCGTTTTGTTCACCATTTCCTTTCGACCCACAACCATCCTCTCTGTGTGTGTGTGTTTGTGGCTAAATTTGTTTGTATAATCAATCAAATCAAATCGAATCGAATCATTATCATCGTCGGTCAACCAAAAGTGTCGCGTAGCGTAGCGTAGCGCAGCGTTGATTTTGGTTTTGGAAATTTTTTTGCCGCTTTTTGAATTTTTGAATTCGAATTCCACTTTATACAGTGCAACCAGAAAACAAAAAAAAAGGGGATAATGAACCAGCCAACGCCGGTTCGTACGAGGCAGTACTGATATCGAATGGTGGCCAACAACAGCCAATCAAAACGGCGAACCAATCAGCGTTCAACGTGTATAAATCTGGTGTGTGTGCTTGGTTGGTGGTTATCAACAAATTCCAAAATTGTGCTTGTGTTGAACACTACTGCTGAACAGTTGAACAGTCCAGACCGCCCAGCCGATTGGCCGATGAGTTTGCTGCTTTTAGTTTTGTTTAAAAATTAAAATGAACTTTATTTCATTTGTTGTCGTTCAGTTTGGTTGATGGTAGCCAACCGATCACACACACACACACAGACGATTGGATAGACATTGTTGTTGGATTTTACGAAAATATCACCACCACCACAACCACCATCTTCACCATCATCGTTCTTATTGATTTGTTGTTGTTTTTAAAATTATTGAATTTTCGTTACCATGTTATTGTTGATCATCATGTTGTTTTTATTGATTTTATACCTTGGCCTTGCATCCGTTGGTCATCGGTTTTTCGTCCACCAATTTTATGTAAGCAAATTGTTGAAGCTGTTCGAGCATAGCCATGAAAGGTTGTCCAACAAAAAAACGGATAAATGGATCCAGAAGAAAATATCATCCTCCTCATCATTATCATCGTTGAGCGATAAATCTAATTTATCGTTTGATTCCGATTACAATACGGACAGTGCTTTTAATAGCGATGAAATTGATTCCGATCAAGATGAAGGTAAATATTTTTTTTCTGGCTGATCATCATGATCATCGCAGGTGACCATCACCGTAATCACCATCATTGTTTTGCTCGTTCATTTTGAATATTTTTAGTTCCAGAAATTTTCCGCTCAAATCATTCCATGTCGCTGAAATTGAGCGAAACCAGACGTGAACTAAATTTAGCCACCGCCATGGAATTCGCTCAGCTTGGCATCCAAGCCATAGTGGATGATGAAGTTACCAAACGTTTCGCATCGGCCGAATTGAAAACCTGGAATCTATTGACCCGTACCGACAAGATCAATGATTATAAATCTTTCAGGTTGATCTGTATCTGGTTCGGTGGTATCATGTTCCGCTATACATTCCTATTTCCCATACGTGTGTTCATCCTGTTCATCGGTGTACTATGGTTGATATTGGTCACCGCCATGATTGGTATGCTACC
The DNA here is from genome assembly GCA_025882695.1 of Amerodectes protonotaria. Taxonomy (NCBI): domain Eukaryota; kingdom Metazoa; phylum Arthropoda; class Arachnida; order Sarcoptiformes; family Proctophyllodidae; genus Amerodectes; species Amerodectes protonotaria. Next base: position 25,363 of record JAOZJS010000535.1, on the reverse strand, counting down.
GGAAAGCCAATGGAAGAAGGACATCTATTATCATATGAGCATAATGTGTTTCCGAATTTTATCACGTTCATTTTCGTTCATAATCACCTATCATGATCAAGAGAATAAGGCCAAACCGGGCGGAGTTTGTGTGGCCAATCACACATCACCAATCGATATTGTTGCATTGCATTGCGATAATTCGTATGCATTGACCGGACAACGACATAACGGATTTTTCGGCTTGCTACAACGTGCATTGGCCAGGGCCGAAAATCATATCTGGTTTGATCGTACCGAAATCAAAGATCGTCAAGGTAATGCATTTCGTTTTGATTTTTTTTTTAAATTTTCAAAAAAAAATATTTCGAAACGATGATAATGTTGAGGATGATCTTTTTTTACTCGATTTTAACAAAATGATCTGATCTGTTCTTTAGCGGTTGCCAAGCGTCTACGTGATCACTGTGAAACCGGCAACAATTTGCCAATATTGATCTTCCCCGAAGGAACATGCGTCAATAATTCGGCCGTGATGATGTTCAAAAAGGGATGTTTCGAAATTGGGGCACCAATCTATCCGGTTGCCATCAAATTTGATGCCAGATTTGGTGATCCATTTTGGAATTCAAGCAAATATGGTGCACTACATTATCTATTCATGATGATGACCTCTTGGGCGATCGTTTGCGATGTTTGGTATTTGCCTGCGATGCATCGAGAAGAGGGTGAAACAGCGATACAGTTTGCCAATCGGGTTAAATCAAAGATTGCCTCCACCGGTGGCCTTGTGGATATGGAATGGGATGGCCAATTGAAACGGGCACCGGTCAAACCGGAAATGGTTCAATTACAACAATGGAAATTTTGCCAAAGTTTGACGTTTTACAACAACAACAGCCAAAACAACAATAACAATATTATCAATCAGCATGATAATGCCAATATCAATAGTAATAATAATAGTCAACAATATGATAATAATAATATTATTATCAATAATAATCATCATCATCACCATATTGAAAATAATAATAATCTTGTGGTAAGCACCAAGGATCAGAATGATAACTTTATCATTTATCCAAGACATGTGGACAACAATAATCATCATCTTCAATCATTGTAAAATTGTATCATATATTGATCTCATATTGATAAGAAAATTATTGTGATATCATCATCTGGCGGCGGCGACGGCATATATCATGCCGGGGGTTTTATAATGTTAATTTTAAGAAAAAAAACACAACAACAATTTATTGATTTAATTGATTCAATATGGTGTTTTTGCACTTGATTCAGGGGGATATTTCAAAGGATAATATTTTAAAACAAAACCTATTTGAATTTGAATAAAATTGGAAAAAATCGTACCTTGAAGATATGGATGGATGGAGCTTTGAATGAAAGGCTGGTGGTTGGTTGTTACAGGGAAAGAAAGCTCTGTTACATTTTTTTCTTTTTTGTTTCACAGAGAAGATACATCACCATGTCAATCGAGGTCGTTGACAGAATTTTGAGAATATTATATGTTGGGCACCAGTATCTTATCTCAAAGTTTGGTTAATTACAAATTCAATCATAATCATATGCACAATAAGTATCAATGAATATGATGGATATTAGCGGAATGATTAACATGCCTGCCGCTACCTGAAAGACTAGTCCTGGATAGACATCGATGCTAGAGGTGAAAATTACAGAATAGAATAATGAAGCTATACCGGGTACAAGTGCTTCTATGATGGCCAATAAGGCGAATAATTTTCCCAGTTCATCATGATGGATTATCTTTGATAAACGAGATCTGATACCAATAATAGACAACGGTGCCAATGTTCCGCATATGAATGAAAGATAGAGGCCAGTTTCATGCTGCCATGATCCTCGTAGAATACATTGAGCCATCAATGATAGGATTCCCAACAAAGATAATGGCATATCACTGATATGCAGCACATACATCAAGATCAATAATATGCATCCCATCAATACAAGCGTAGCGATGGCTACCCCGGAGGTGATATTGGAGTAAAATTTTGGTTTCCAACTGTACAACTTTTCCACATAAGACCATAGCACGAATGAACTGTTCAGGTAGACCAGTAAAATGAACGCTGTTGATACTAGCAATATCCATATTTGTTCTCTTCCCCAATGATTTCTTGGTTTAGTCAATGTTTCCCAAAGCTTTTTAACATGATCCAATTTAAATATATTCTTAAACATTATCCATGTTCGTTTGGACCGTTGAGATATTCCATAGAAACTTATGATTGAATAATAACTAACATCAATTTGTGGCAATTCACTAGTCTGGTCTTCCAGGACATCGCCGCTTTCGTTGTTGGTATTAATGGAAATCGGTCGATTATCATCGCCGGGTTCAATATCTTTGTCTGCTTCTGCTGACAAAATGGCAACATTTGGCTCTTCTCCATATATTTCTTGAACAACATCTTGTCCTTCATCGATCACCAATATAGCCCACATAATCGCTGAAATATGAGCACAAAGACTGACAACAAAAACCGGGATATAATTATAAAGCTGATATTGAGTATTCTGATCTCCATTTCCAAGTATTTGACCACCAATGAACAAACCGATTGGTTGGGCTGGTGAAAAGAGCACAAAAAAAAACCAAATATTCCAATTTAAATCAAATAGTTTTGCAAACTTACCCATCCAAAAACAAATTTCGATCGTTGCAAAGCGAAAAGAACGTGTGTGTATATCACTGTTGGCCGAACAATAAGCATTGATGGCCATGTAGGTTGAAACTAATCCTCCGGATAAGGCTGACGGGATGAATGACAATAGAACATAATAGCCACCTGTGGAATCAGGAAAAACATACCAAATAGATTATGGGAAAAATTTAATTCAACAACTTACTGGCATAAAAAATCGATGCATTTATAATCAAAATGATTGATTCCAAAGCAGCGGCCATTGCACCAACGATCATGATATATTTTCTTGCATTGATGTTGTCATCACTCCACGGTCCCAGGAATAAGGCCCAAATCATGCTTGGCAGAGTTGACAAAAGCGTGCGATATAATGTTATATAATTTCCATCTATGATGATATCAGATTTGATTGTTTCGCCACCATGGTCGAAACTGGCAGTGTTGATTGATATACAAAATGTAGATGATTGATCATAATCAACTCTGCAAAGTTTGTCCTGGACCAATTGTGTTACAGCCATAGCTGATAGAGAATAGCCGATCATATAAAGCAAAACAAACGGTTCCAGACGCAATTTTCGATAATCCAAATAATTGCGCCATGATATTTTAATTTCTTTGGAATCCATGATCTAAAAACTTTGAATCCGCATAGAATATGTTAGTCACAGTATTGTCTACCAAAAAATGCAAGTCGAACATGAACGGAATGATATAAAGGCAGTTCAAGAAACTGCCAATCATAGAAAAGATTGTCTAAAACCAAACGCATAACAATATGATCAATATTTGCTCTTTTGTTTCAAAGAAAAGGAAACAATATCAAATGATCAAGTGACTTTTTTCTGGTTGCTAAATGGTAACCACGATTGATTAACCACAATGATTATGATAAATTTCTATGTAAACAAAATATAAATCAAAACACTACAACGTTGTTGCCTAGGGATGCAAGTGAAAGATTGAAATCTGATCAACGTTCTTTTTCGGAGCCTATTTAAGAATAGAATCTAATTCTAGGTCAAATTGGAACATACCAGAGAAAGCTTCGAAAACCCATGGAAAGGATTATTTGGTAGAGGCGGAGGAGATTGGTTGATTGATTGGCATCAAATTATATTGTTATTATTAAGGATGATAATACTAAACACATTTTTGCACGAAAAAAAATGATGATGATCATCATCAACATAAACAGACACACGATTTAGTATGCCTTGACAACAAGACAAAAACAAAGCTTCGAAATTCGACTATTTCGCGAACGTTTGTTTTCGAAAATGACTCGTTTGGTTGAAATAGTCATAAACACATGTTTCAGTGCATCGGCTTTGGCTTTGACCAATTGTAATCGAAACACAACACACATTTTTGAAATTTTATTGATTTTTCCATTTTTTCGCATCTGCAAAAAGCTTGAAAGCTTCCAAAATGAATCGTTCAGAATCTGGTGACAATAATGGTGACATATCCGGAAAGGTTTGAATTTCTGATGTAATATGCTGCAACCCTTCTAATCCATCATCATCATATTTTCAGTTGGATAATTTAAAAGTTGACGAAAATTCCAGTGAAAATGGTTCGACCAATTCGGAAAAACAATGTAAGATTAATATTTTGTATATATGTGAATAAAGAATGTTGAAACATATCCAAACATCACCATCGTTCATTCATTCACGTACAGTATCGTCCGCCGAATATTCATTGATGAGAAAAGCTCTAAGGACCAAAATACTTCATACTACTAATCAAGTTGAGGTGTTCCAAGAAGATCCGAACAATCCACTATTTTCGGCCAAATCATTCGAAGAGCTAAACATACCGCAGGATCTACTGAGAGGCATCTATGATATGGGCTTTGTTAAGCCATCGAAAATACAAGAAACAGCTTTACCAATTTTGCTCGACCGAAAGTATGTTATTGTCATTTGTGTTATTTTTTACATAATTTTAATTCTAATTTTAATCGAACTAAATTTAGTCGAACCAATTTGATAGCACAATCTCAATCTGGTACTGGTAAAACGGCAGCATTCATACTGGCCAGTCTGTATCGTGTGGATGAAAGCATAAATGAGCCTCAAATTATGATACTTTCACCTACTTATGAATTGGCCTTGCAAACCGGTGAAGTGGCCAAACAGATGGCTAAATATAAACCGAACATTAGGATTCGTTATGTGGTTCGAGGGGAAATCATACAACGAGGGGAGAAAATTAAAGATCATATTTTGATCGGAACACCGGGCAAAATGATCGATTGGTCGATGCGATATCATTGTTTTGATATTAAAAAAATCAAAGTTTTCGTTTTGGACGAAGCCGATGTTATGATCGACCAGCAAGGTTTACGTGCTCAATCAATCAAATTGAAACAATTTCTACCGGATGATTGCCAAATGATGTTGTTTTCGGCCACCTATACCGATGAAGTGATGGAATTCGCTCGGACCATTATTTCCGATCCGGTGGTAATTTTGAAGCTACGTGTCGAAGAGCAAAGCTTGGATAATATCAACCAGTATTATATTGTTGTCAAAAACGAGGAGGAAAAATATGAAGCTTTGACCAATATTTTTGGCACGCTCACCATTGGTCAGACGTTTATATTTTGTGAAACCAAACTTGCCGCATCCAGATTGGTTCAACGATTGAAAAATGTATGATGTTTTTTTTTGCTCCTGAAAATTTGTTCGATTTTATGAAATTTTTTTCGTTTTCGATTTTTTAAATCTAGGATGGACATTCTGTTGGTCTTGTATCCGGCGATCTCACAGTGGAACAACGTAATGAAGCATTGCGAAGTTTCCGCCAAGGACAACAACGTGTGATTGTGGCCACCAATGTGATGGCTCGAGGCATTGATGTTGAACAAGTGACCATAGTTATCAACTATGATCTTCCAATAAATTCGGCCACCAAAGAGATTGATTTTGAAACCTATCTACATCGTATTGGACGTACAGGACGTTTTGGTAAAGAAGGATTGGCCATAAATTTTGTTGATGGTGAACGTACAATGGAGATGATCAGACAATTGGAAAGACATTTTAAGAGACCAATCAAAAAATTGGATGCCACCGATGTTGATGAGATTGAAAAAATTGGAAATGACATTTGAAATTTTGAAGAAGAAGAACTTGAATTTGGAATTTTTTATAAATCTTCAAAAATAATTTTACATTTTGTGTGTCAGTGTGTGTGAATTTATAAAATTACTTTGGGCTCTCAATTTAACTATATTTCTAGACCAATCTATAATTCTCATACAATAAATTAACAATATTGTTGTAACGTGAAATCTTGCAAACCTTCTACAAAAAAAATGGCGAAAACCTTGGGTTATTGATTGTTCTGGTGGTTATTTCCGAGAAATAATTTTGAATTTTGTGGCATATTTTTCTGAAGGTGGTGGTAGTCCAACAACAACATCGCATCGCATTCGGCATCGGATTGCAATCTTGGACAAGTCTCGTGTTCTTCTTCTTCGTTTTTTTCGTCGAAATATTTTTACCATACCATACCATTATTTATCAAATCAAATCACACTGCATCGAAGCGCGAAAACATTTATTTTGCAACATGTAGAAAAATGAAATTGTACTTCAGTTTATATTGCTTCAAGCCGATCATTCATCACATTCCTGTTGTTGTCATTCACTTGGGCCACTGTTTTTAGTTGATAATTTTTTTGTTTCACGTTTTGAACCACCCGAAAATTTTCGATATGGCGCGCATACTTGAAATAGAGGAAAAAAAATATATAAGGATGTTCACTATAAAAACAGATTGTAACAGAATAAGATAATTTATTATTTTTCAGAAAAAAAAAAATTTGGCCACGTATTTGGAACGTAAAGCTACCAGTAATCTTCGATTTGAATTCGATTCGAAAAGTAGTGGTATAAGTATCAGTAGTAGTAGTGGGGAGGCATTTTGAATTCTTTTAGAATTCTTCGGATGGTCCGGTGATTTCGGGACTAAGCGAACATTGCGCGAAAAATGTATCGACCAACCCGCGTCTCCAAGTCTTGACGTAATTGTCCTATTATCTAACCAACAACAACCACCATATTTGTATTGGGAGAGGATAACAAAAAAAGTGTTTATAAATGTTTGTCTTTCGTCACATCGTCATCCAAATCAGCCAATTGGATTCGGATAATCATATATTAATAATAAATCGATATATAAATGGTATTCACTGGGAAGAGTGGAGGACCTTTTTTTCAAAAATATATTTTTGATGTGCATCACCATACTTGTGTGATCAAAATCAACAAGTGGTTGCGACGATTCATTGCACCAAATATCACCACCAGTATACCAGTGGGTGTGTATGTACTTGAAATTTTAAACTTTTTTGTTTTTGTTGAGATTTTAATCCAAATCTTGGAACATTGAAAAAAAACCTGTGATTTCTCCGTGTGTGTGTGTCCGTGCTTCTATACCCGGTGATTTTTTTTGTTCGAAATATGGCAGCTTTCAAGTTTTTACTGATAGTTTTGATCATTTCCTATAATATTGGTCGAATACGAAACGACCAGAACTCCATTGTGATAATTCAACAAGTTGATCATCAAGAAAATGATACAATGCTTCATCATTATCAACATTGTGCACAAAAGGATGAAGGTGGCGGCGGCGATGGTGAATCAAACCATCAACATGGATCAGGTAAGACAATTTTCAATCCAACATCCATTTCCGAATGTTGTTGGTATCCTTACAACGGTGTTCATAGTTGTTGTTGTTGTTTGTCGATTTGTGCAACAGATTGGTTAATGGATTATTACTTGAATTTTCAACGTTTCAAAAAAAGCGATTCCTACAACCTAAAACCGTGCTCCAGTTTAAGCTATTTTGTGGCCACAGCTAGAATACCACCAAAATACTCGATCCGGCAATGGTCTTCGGCCAACATTGAACTAATACAAGCAATAGCTAAAGTGGTTATTCTGGTTATACTCAAAATTATCATCAAGTATTATGTTTGTGATTATTTTCGAGCCAAAAATGATAACAAAGCCATCAATGGAATGATTGATTTGCTTTCCAAAGCAACCACCATCGCCATAGCTAAAATGGCCATCAAATGGTCATTGTATTCGGCATTGAGAACGGCCATGAAAACAATGCTGATAACTGCGTTGAAAATCCTGCTGAAACCGTGGACCAAGCTGATCAAACCGGAAAAACATGATTCCTCAACAACCATGGACTGGTTGATTCGTTTAATGATGACGATCCAAATCAAGACATTTATCAAGACGATTGCTTTACATTTACTTTGGTTAATGTTCGAAAATAATCACTTGGACCAAAGCTTACCGGATCTAATCTTCCGAGTGTCTGTCATTATCACCGTGAAGATGTTGGCCAAAAGATTATGCAAAACGTTAAGAAGAAAAAAACCGGATAAGATTAACAATCCTGGCCAACACCAACAACAATCATCGCCACAAGTGGATGAAATATTATCGTTTGCATTGAAAAAATTAGTTACAAAATTGGTCAAAATTCCATTGATCAAAATTCTTTTTCAATGACATCGAAGCCTCTCTGAATTGTAAATAGAGAAAGAGAGAGAGAGAGAGATATCACCATTGTAAATATTTTTTTTATTTCCTTTCTTTGTTCAAATTCGTTCATTCATATATTCTTTGTAAATACACAAAACACAATTGATTTTACATTGCATCATTATCAAGCTTAATATGATCTACTAATTTGATTTTTCATTCAAACTATTTATAATCTGTGATGATGATGATGTTGTTGCATGATGATGTTTGTGATGATTATGGTAAGCCGATTTGATTCTTGTTTTGTTTGAAAGTTTTCTGATCTGAAATGAAATAAAATGAAATAATAATAAATTCAGTTGGATTTAGCAATCAGCAATTCTCTTCTCTCGTACCTCTGGTTCACATGATTCAAGCACTTTTTGTGCGTTCAATTCTGCTACTTTTAATTTTTCATCAAATGAATTATCATTATCATTATCAGCATCCTCCAATTCGACGATCATGTTCTTATTCTCATCGAGGTTGCCCGGATCCAGTTGTCTTTGGCTTTGATGATAATGGAGACATTCACAATAACCGCCGCCACCGCCGCCGCCATTGCTTGCCGCCGTCAATTTTGAGCTTATAATTCTATTATTCTCTTGCATTGGTGAAGCAATGGCGTTTTGTTTGCCCAAAACTTTTTGTTTCAATTCCATGTTTTTTTGTCGTAGTGTTTCCAAACTTTTGTTGGTATCATCCATTATTGGATCGAATGGATCGTTTTTCAACAAGTGGGTGAGCGAAAGCACCGATGCTGAATGATCATTCGCGGATTGACCAGGGTTATTATGCGGCGGTGATGGTGCTCCATGCATGAGGATAACATCCATATTGAATGATTTCTTAAGATTATTATAATCTCGTTCAATATTAACATATAATCGTTCGAAATGTTTTTTCTCCGATTCCAATTTGGCTATCTTCTCCCGGGATTGTTCACATTCCCGGGTTAATCTTTTCAATGTTTCCCTTTCGTTCGGGCCACCATTATTCTTGGCAGCGATCGAATCGGTTTTAACTTTTGATTCTAATTGTGACAATTTTTGTTGCAATAGAACGTTTTGCTGGTATAGCCTATCGTAGGCGGTTTTCATTTGCGTCAACGACTGACTAGGAGGCGGGATCAATATAGGTTTGAAAGAGAGAAGAGAAAAATGTTTAAAAAAATAATGAAACGAACGAAAGCGAACGAACGAAAGAAAGATTGGGCAACGCGTTGAGGGAGGAGGAGCCTGAACAAAGAGACTATAGGCCAACACTATAGGCCACAGATTGGTTGAAGAGAGAAAAGTGTTTTCAAAAAAAATAATGAAGCGAACGAACGAACGAAAGAGAAGCGCTTTGAGGGAGGAGCCTGCCCACTATAGGCCACAAATTGGTTGAAGAGAGAAAAATACTTAAAAAAAATAATGAAGCGAACGAAAGCGAGCGAAGAAAGAGGAACGCTTTGAGGGAACAGGATAAGGAGGAGTCTGAACAAAGAGACAGTCCTCACTAATATAGGCCACAAATCATTACCCACCTTGTTGAATCAAGATCTTGTTGCCAAAATTTTTTCTCTTCATTATATGAATTAAGCTTACGTTTCAGGTCTTCAATTTCCAAATCTTTCTTCTTCAATTGATTGCTCAACGAAGCACAATTAAATTGGCAACTGTTTAATTTTGATTTGATATCCAATCTTGACTTTTCCACCTCGGCCAATGTTTCCCTTAGTTCATTGCAATCTTTCAATATGGTCAAACGTAGATTATCACCATCCTCCAGCGAACGTTTCAATTGTTCGTTGACGCTTTTCAATCTTGTTGAAATTACAAATCAAATCAAATTAAAATTAATAATACAAATACGATAGTTGGACCAATCAATCTGGAGCACACACTTACTTTTCAATTTCGATTTGACTAGACCGCAGCGACTCATTCAATTCTTCAATTTGGCGCAGTTTTTCTTTCTTTTCCACACTTTCCAAATGTAGCAAACGTTTGACGTTTTCCAATTCGTTCAACATTGATAAACGATCCATTTCCAACAGGTTGTATTTTTCGTGAACATTTAGGATTTCCGAGTTTTTCGTTTTCAAATCATTTTCCAAACTGGTGATATAATTTTGAGCCTGTATCAATTCATTCTGAGCGGATTCATATTTCCCGGTAACATTAGCCAGTTTCTGTTCCATTTGGGACAATTTCTTATTCAAATCATCGCAACGTAAACTATAGGATTGTTCCAGTGTTTGTTTGTCGGCAGTTAATTGTTGAATTTGTTTCTCCAATTGATGCTGCAATTGATGCTTCTCCTCCGAAACTTTTTGCAATTCTTCTTTCAATTGATCGCATTGTTTTTTCGACTGTTCGAGGGCTTTTTCCAAGCTGGATATTTCCGCGGATAGTTTCTGCTCCACCGCATTTCTTTCCTCCAATGATCGTCGAATTCGTTGCTCGAAATTGCTTTGCTGTTGCGTTAATTGTGATCGCAATCGTTCGATCTCTTCATTCATTTTGGATTGCGTTTCAACGAGCTTTTTTTGCAAAGTATCATTTTCATTTTGGCTTACCTGCAATGTTTCTTTCAATGCTTGCATCTGCATCGAGGATTCTTTCCGGGCATCAGCATCTAATTGCATTTGTCTGCGACAATTCTCCAATTCTTTCTCCAGCGCCGAACATTGGCTTTCTTTCCGTTCCAACAATTCTCTGGTATCGGCCAGATTTCGTTGCAACGTTTGGATTTCTTTCATGGAAATACTAATGAAACAAAAACACAAAAATTAGAGCAATTTTGATGCTGATTTTGATCAAACTCACTTTAATTCTTCGCGAAGTTTTTTGATTTTTTGTAAATCTTTTTGTTGATTAATTTCATACTCTCTAATCTTATCATCTAATTGTTGGCGACGATTCTGGAATTCAGAATTCAGCAATTTAAGTTGAGATTCTGAATGAAGATTCTGTTTTTTCATTTCATCAATTTGTTTGTCTTTTGCATCCACGGCGGCTTGCAATTTTTCTTGATTCAATTTCGTTTCTTGAAATTGTTGCTGGATCTTCTCTTCATAGTATTCTATTTTCGATTTCAACGATTTTTGCTCCGTCTCCAGCCTAACCTCCAAGCTTTTGATCCTTTGTGTGGCATTTTCCAATTGAGATCTATCAGAAAATTTCAAAATTAGAATCTACAAACATGATCAAATACGGAACAACATTTACTTGAAATTATTTTCACAGACTAAATGCTTTTGTCGAAGGCCCAGAATTTCTCGTTCATGTTTTTGCATCAAATTTTGTGATTCTTCATTAAACTGCTGGATTAGTAACTTTTTGGTTTGCATAAAACATTCCAATTGAGCTTCGAATTCATCGATTCTTTCTTTGGTTCGTCTCGATGTGAATGTATCGGTGAGATCATCAAGTAACAATGGCTGCGATGCATTGCTTGATTGATGCATCTTGAACACGACGGACGATGATGGCTTGATAGAATCACAAACATGATCACTATTGGTGGTTAAAGTTGAATTATTTAACGAATGATTTAAAGTCAATTCTTCTATAGAACTGAGATTGATCAGATCGGTGGATGTGTCGCCCATCTTGGAACAAGAATTTCGAAGAATTTCGTTTTCGTTCACAATTCAGGATTATTAGGAACGATAAAACCGTGTTCCATATTACATAAGATGGAATCATTTATAATTTACGAATTCGGTCCACAGAATCCTATCCTGGCCTATCTCTACCAACCGGCACTATCTTTGGCGTGAATGCTAAATGAATCAAGCGAATGAATGAATTAGACGAGCAGCACCGAGAAAACAATCCATCTCCTTGGTGATGGGCCAGAATCCAAGGGATACCTTTTTTTCGGTCACACAAACAAATGGAATGGAAATTTAATGAGTCAGACCGGACCGGACCAGACCAAAAGGATATATATAGTTCGAAGAATCCGAAGAATCGTGTCAAAACCAAACAAAAAAAATCGTCCGACATAGAATTTCCGGCATAGAATCCTGGTCAAGGAATCTGAGGCCAAAGGTCAGGGAAAAAAATAGCCAAACAAAATACAAGCAACAAATGGGCGCGCTTTTTCCTCACGTGACCACTATTCTGATCCTTGTGGTCCGACCCTTTGCCTTAAGGTATAAATTGATTGCCCCGAAAAACACGGAATTTTCACGAAATTTTCACGGAATTTGGAATTTTTTTTATTTTAAATTTTTATTTTAGAAAAATTTCAAATTTTTATAGCTAAAAAATATGACAAATTTTATATATTTCAAGTTTTTTTATATATTTCATTTCAATATTAATAATTTTCGGATAAAAAAATCGAAGATTAACGACGACGACGAGAGTTGGTTGGTAGTAGATTTAGATTTTATAAAGCAATTTAAAATTTATCATTCATTCATTTCTATTCCATTTTAGTATCACCACCATTTTGTTCGGGTAGAACATATCGAACATATGGTACTTCAACATCTTCACCACTATCATCATTACAGCAAATTTCAAACACCAAAGATTTAACATATGGTTCGATCTTTCGTCTGGATACCCGTTCCAAAACTTCGGTCATCTTCAAGCCCATTCTTTCTTCACGTTTTTCTTTGCTCAAGAAAAATGAATACAATAGAACATTGCCCTGAGAGATCATGGTGATGTAGAGCCGATGGACATTTTTAAAATAATCAATAAACTCTTGTAAGGTCATCTCTTGATTGATTTCAAAACGATCCCAAATGGTAAATTCTTTATCATAGTATTTCAATTTTTGACACGCAGTAGGCGTGGAAAATCCAAAAAATGGCAAGGCTAAATTGACAAAAGAATTCATGTATGGATCCAATTCTTTGAATTCTTGAACCAATTTGTATAATTCAATAAATACTAGACCAGAAACAAGAGCCGTGGTTGTGGCAATGGCCGGTATTATACGGCCAGCGATCAATTTGCTTTTGTGTCTATCCGCCGGTGCAATCTCATAATTTTCCGCACGCAAATTCGAAGCAGCAACAATAAAATCCAAATGAAAATTGCTATCATCATCCTTTTCAAAATCTATGGGATTAATTTTGATCTTCGTTTCTTCTGGCTTGGGCAATTCGGACAATATCGCTTTCATGCGTTCAGTTACATCCATCGGACTTGAATCATTGGCATTCATTTCTGCATCGTTCATGGCAATCTTCAGATTGGTTTTCGGCTCGAATTTGGGCAATTCGTTTTCTGGTATTTGCTTTATATATTGAATAACTTTGTTTCTATCTCTACATCCAGGAATATTGTATACTTGAGCACGAAGATTGGCTGCGGCCATCACAAAATCCACGTGTAAAGGATTCTCCAAATCAAATTCAATGGGATGAGGACATTTTTTTGGTCCAGCCCAAAATGGAGCACCAGTGGTGGTCTTGTAATCGGGAGGAAAGTTGTATAATAATTGTTTGATTTGATGATTGAATTGCTGGTCAAAATAGATGCGTGCCCACTTCACACAATCCTCAAATGAAGTTGGACGTTGAGAAATCGCTTTTCTCACTGCTTCCACAATCATCAATGGTTGACAACCGGCTATTTTACTGGTTCGTTCTAAAAATTTGGGATCTGTCAGGTACAAATAAGCCTGTTCCGGAGTATGCTTGAACAGTGTTTCAAACTCTTCCAAAGCCCATTGCAATGTGTGCTCGATAGCATTGGGAAAATGTTTCAAAGTGCAAATGGGAATGGATTTTTCCGGCGGATCCTGTGATGATGAATAGGATTCCGTCAAAAACGGTATAACCACTTGTACATTGCCTTTGGTACCTAAAAAATTGGAAGTCAATAATTTGGAAAACACTGCCACCAGTTTTCTTGAGCGACCAACTCACCTAAAGTGCCAGATTCTAGTAAAGGTAAACGATAATAAACACATTTACGATCCATATAAGTTCTAGCTTCGAGATTATCCAATGCATTTGCAACACCACTCAATGTTTCATAAAAATCATCATTGTAATATTTTTCTGTTTCCACTCCAACCCTATTCTCATGAGCTACGATATTGATTTGCGGATTCATGGCTTTGGTTGCTGAAGCAGCCACCCGGGATTTGAAACCACCAACATCTTTGGGTCTAAACAAAAATTGTCGATTAAGATTGGATTTCTCAATGACATCCATATCGGTCACAATGATTTGTCCTTGATCACTGGTGCCAGCTCCAATCATGGCAAAATGTTTAAGGTGTTCGCAGCCGATGGCACCAGCCCCGACCAAAAAGTAACGCAAATCGAATATTTTCTTCTGGAATTGCAATCCAAAAACTGCAATCTGTCCATCATATCGACAATTAAGTGGCTGAGTATCACTTTCTCGAGGGAGCTGAGCTCGATCAGAAGGCAAACATTCTAATGCATCATAATAGAGCCATTGGTATGTTGGAGTGAATTTTCCAGTACAGGCTTTCATAACTTCTTGGGCTGCACAGCCACCAATAAATGAATTGACGGGCGCTAAATTACCTCGGGCTTGTTTGGCAAATATCTTGGCTAAATTTTCATTCATAGAACTAGGTTCCACTTGGCGTTCATTGACAAGACCAACCAATAATTCATAGAATGCATCAGCATCTTCTTGATTCCATGAACGAGGATAATTACCAAACTTGTCTATAAAACGATCCAACGCCTGGAAAAACAAATGTTCTTGAGGTGGACGATCGGAGAATGAATCGAGAAACTCCGGAGCCAATATGGATTCTTTCAAAGGTTTGAAATTCAAAATTTTTGGCTGTTTAACTTGTGTGACAATTCCACCATTGACATAATCTGAGAAGGATGTAGTATCACCGATGGCAAATTGACAAGGTCCAGTGACACGAATTTTGTATTCTCTTCCATTTATCTCTGTCATGCCTTTTACTTCGGAAAAACGAACAACATCACCATCTTCAAAACCATGTCTAGTATCTTCGACACAAGCTACGATTCCATTTTTTTCTTTAGTAATACCAGAAATCAGCACTGATATTGGATTTTCTCCATTGGTATCATAAACGGTGAAATTGTTGCCAAAATCACAGAATATCTGCCCGAACAATCCTCTTGATTGAGCCACGATCAATAGGATACCTTTTTCACGAGCTATTTCCGCTATGGCAAGTTGTTCTCCAAGCGATGAGTCAGTCAATACGACTACTGTAAAGTTTTGCAAAAATTCCGGATCATTGAGAGCTCCGGAGTGAGTGTTGACAATCACATGAGGATTCAAATCAGCTAAATGGCGTAAAGACTGCTCAGCTCGATTTTTTCCAATACTTGATTCGCTTAAATAATACTAATTTAAATTAAAATGTATAAGCAGGATGATGATATAGAAAATTTTACATGGTGTATATACTTACTTGAGAGGATAGATCATAAAATTCGGCAACTTTGTTGTCATGCAAAGTAACTTCTTTGACACCACCCAGAATAATATTTTTAGCAATTTCGATTCCCAGGCCACCAGCGCCTGCGATCAAAATCGAAGATTTGGCCATACGTTTCATGGCATCATGCCCTAAAACATACAATTGTCGAGAGTAAAGACTCTCATCAATTTGTTGATCTTGATCATTCATATTATTATTCATTGTGGAACCGTTTTCCGCAGGTGAACGCTGTTGATGATTAGAATGGCTTGAATTATTATTATTTTGTTTGATACAATTTTGGCCCGTTGTTGCTTGCTTTGCTAGACCAACGATTTTAGTATTATTAGAATTGTTTTTCGAAATGACGCTGTGGCTGCTTGAGTTATGCTCAGCGTCAGATGGGCTAGAAAGTTTAAGAATTTTATTTCGAATACTACAGTTTGCTTCTACGTTCTCCCCTTCACGTTTGTGTTGTTCTTTTGTTGTTTTTGTTGATTGCTGTTGTTGTGGAGACAAGTTATCAAATTTGATATTGGATTCTTGATTGGACTGTGGTTTGGTGTCGTTGTTGGTTGTGGTGGCTGCGTTTGGAAACAATTTGTGGTTCTCACCACTCATCAAACTCGACATAATATTTAAGTTGTAGCCCGTTGAATAAATCGTCAATAAATCATCAATGTCTCTCAGCGACTAAAATTGTTTGTGATATAAAAAAAATGTATAAGTTATTACTCATGGCATTATTAATAAACAACCAAATTTTCTTTCTATCTGTTGTGCAATTAATACAAAGTAATAATTGTTTTTTGAGGACGAAACTATAATTAAAAAGACAGATGATAAATTGGAATTTCTACTTTACCTAAAAGCTGCTCGCTATTGTCGATTGATTATTGCAAGGGTAATCGACACCCACACAACAAGAGAGATTTCTACAAAATTAACACAGAAACCGGCACCAACTTATGGCACAACAGATGGAAAGAAAATCGATTTTTTTGCTTCGAAATTTTCCAAAAAAAAAATCAACAAACCTCAGACACCAAGATTTTTTTTTGTTTTTCAAATTTGAGTTTCAAGCTCGTCACTCGGCAAAACCACCAAACAAGAATCCACCATCAAAATTCTTGATCGAAGAGTAAAATTTTTGTTGTTGTTTCGGCCTCTTGAACCGTGCAATAAAGAATAACTAAAACACCAAATGATGGTTCAATGATGGTGATACCGGTCGTCTCTTTGGAGAACGAGAAAAAGCAGATAAAATAAAAATAGAAAATAAATATTAGAGAATGATCTTCTACCAAAATAAAATGGTACTAAACAGAAACCGAAATCGAAAAACAGTGGACAACAAAAAAAATACCATACTTTACCCGTGATTTGAATGAATCAATGAATAAAAGTGTTGGCCGTGGTTATGGTTCTCGTTATGGTGTGCACCGAATATGAGTTTTTTCTTCTTCTTCTTTATTAGTTAGTTAGTTAGTTGATGATGATGAAAAAAAAGGCAACCTAACACACAACACAACAACAATAGTTATTACAACAGCACACATATAATAATAATAATAGTATGGTGAAAGCTGGCTGCAATCGCGGTTTGGAAAAAAAATATACTCGTCGTCACCCGTCGTCGTCGTCGTTGTCTTCTTATGATATTTTCGTTCGTTCGTTCTTTCTTCTTTTAGCAATAATAATTATTATTTGCGCGTTGAATGATACGTACGTTTTTGGTTGTTGAGGCGCACTTGCATGCATAGAGAGTGTATCTCGTTTCGTCATTCGTTCGTTTCGTTTTTGTTGACTCGCACTCGCTCGCACAACACACCGCCGACACACCAACAGACACAAACTGCCTTTTGTTCGATATCGCCCGATTCGAACGAATTGTGCGTGCGCGCGCATGCGCATCATCGCGTCGTCGATATAAGTGTGTGTGCACACCGTGCAATTTCGCCCCTGAGACTGAATGAAACGAACGATGATGAACGCCGGTACCGGCAGGTGGCGCTGTTTTTCAACAATTCGAATCAATTCGAAAAAAAAAATTCGAAAACGACCCGCTTTTTCAAAAAACATTTTTTAAATTTTATTTTATTCAATTCAACCAAAATTGAAAAACATTGATCAACGCACGCACACACAATGTAAAGCACACACACGAGAAAGAAGCAGAAAACCAAAAAAAAAATATATTACAAACATGTAACAACAACAACAACAACAGGAAGATAAAATATAACATTCTGGATTCTTGATTCACAATGGTGTGTTGTTGTTGTTTGATGTGTATGGGTGTGTAAAAGTGGGCGTGTATGGGAAAGTATGTGGGTGTGTGTAGGTGTGTAAGTGGGTGGGGTGTATGATATCTGGTTTGAGCGAAAAAGGTTCGTTTTCGAATCAAAAGTAAAGGCGCGCGAAAATTTTTTGTTTTTTTTTTTGAAAAAATAATTAAAACCTCGATTGATCCTGGAAAACGATTGGTGATATTTTCCAATAAATCAAATCAATCAATCAATCAATAAATCGGCGTTCCAGGAATCGTTGGAACCGGAAGTTGGGCGCCGGCGCCAGTATTCCAGGTGGAAATGGTAAGCTTGATAATATTCGGTAATGATGATGATGATGAGGTTTCAACATGAGAGAAAGAAATTGGAAGCAAAGCAAAACCGTAAGCAAGCAAGCAAAACGGTAAATGATAAATGAACACCATCGACGACGCATCGACCAATCGAGAATTCGAGAATTTGAGAAGCGAAAACAAACAAAATTGCACAAATGAATAATGGTGGCGGTGGTGGTGAACATGGAACGAGCCCAAGAGAGTGGAAAGAAGAAGGTGATGATGAATGGAATATGATTCGAATTCGAATCGACTGGCGGGCCCAAGCACACAGATCGATGATGATGATGAATGTAAAGAATTGAGGCGCCCGGGACCCTTGTGAGCGGGCCAGGGAGCCGTTGGATGACTGACCGACCGACCGATATATCTTATGTGGGTCGCCCGACCCGGATTCTTCTTGGAACCATTTTTGGATTCACACACGCTTGACGGATTCTTTTCAGGGAGAAAGTTTATTGCATTCACATTTAGATTCAGGTTCGGTTTGGTAACGGATTCTCGTTTCCAATTTGCTTGTTGTTGTTGTTTTTCGCAGGGCCAGAATCCAAGGAACCTCCAAAAGGAATTCCAAAAAAAGAATATTCTGGTCGGATTCCGGGATTCTGATGGAGGTCATCGTGCCACAATTTGGTGGGGCCCGAATCCATTACCAATATTACCATTATGTTTTGGCACAACAACAATGGCCAGGATAATGATGGCCGTTTCGTGGATGCCATAAACCATGAATAATATTTTCTGTGTTTCTGGATCGTGTCATGATGGCTTGATGATGATCATCATCATTTTTGTTGGATCAATCTATCCGGTGGATTCATCTTGGCCAATTCTTCGGCCTGAAAATTGATTTCCGTCATTGATGGTGGTTAATTTAGTTTGTATAAATAACTTTTAGTATTATTATCATTATCATTATCATCATTATTATTAATAGTTTTTGGTTTTGATTTGATTTCTGTATGGGCGGTGCCCGGCCGCCCACGCCCCTCCAGTTATTGCCGGGTCGACTTTGTGCCGACTCTGGTTGGTTGGTGTGGTGTGGTGGATTCCATTGTTCCATCCAACGGGAATGAAATGCGAAGAATAGAAGAATGTAAGAATATCGCTCAAGTAAATTGCATCTTCTTCTTCTTCTTCGTTTTTCGTTTTCCGATTTCCCGGCAATTCTATTTATTCTATTTCTCGGGTTGGCCTCCTTCTATACAACATGCACACACATAGCCGCCACACTACCAGGCATCGTAGGCGTCAGCCGGGTATACACCATGATGATGATGTTGATGGTGGTACATTCAATTCATCGGGTATTGTTATCGGGTACTATTGGTCGGGAATCCTATCGGCATCGCGAATTGAAAATTGGAGAAAATGATATGAACATCGCACACACCCACACCCATCCACGCCCACTTCTTTGAAAGCGCTAGATGATATAGCTCGACAATTGTTGTGAAATAAATTTCGGCACCGGCAAAAAGAAGGTCTTCCATTTTCGTTTGCACTTTTCAAGTTTAGCAGCATTTTTTTTCACAACACGCTTCTTAGGCGCCAAATTGGGCGCCATGTACGTTCGTTCGGTTCGGTTATTATGCTTATTCTGTGTTGTGTTGTTGTTGCCGTGCGATCGAATCCAGCCATGATTCTTGATATGAATATATCGATATGGAAGATGGGCGTGAGTTGGGTGTGTGTGGGGGGCTTCAGGGGTTTCAGGATTTCCGCCCCCTCTTCTTCTTATTGTTGTTCGACATATAATTCACTGATTTATTATAAATTATCATGTAACCCTCAAGATAAATGTCTGGTGGTGGTGGTGGTGGTGTCCAATTTTCGCTACTTCGTTTTATTTTCTTGTTCTTCTCTTCTTGCTTGTAGCAATAAAATTTTGAAACGCCTCGCATATAAATCTTGTCGGTGAGCGCGCTTGTGTGTTAGTGTTGGTGTGTGTGTTTCGGGCCATTTTCTCGGCGGGAAACAGCAATACGATTCCAACAAGACATTTTAGTGAGTGTGTTTCGTTTTGGATCCACCAAAGGATCCACCGAAGGATCCGAGGAGAGAGGAGAGAGAGCGAGAGAACAATAAACATATTTTTTTTACTTCTTCTTCTTCTTCTTCTTAAATTGCTTGACGTGGATTCTTTGGAACTGCCGGTTGAAATGTGGACCAATAATGGACCAATTATTCAACGACAACCAAAAAAAAGAGCGGGAAATTCAAATTCAAATCTTCAAATCTTGTATACAAGATGCTATAGCAGGGCAACCACCACCACCACCACCACCAATATGCCGTGAGCGCTACTGTTGGAAAATCAGGAACCGGAAAATGCCCAAAAATTATTCAAACCGGAAGTTCAAACACCAACGTTTTCGACTGAAATAAATGTTTCCGATTGTTGTTGTTGTTGTTTTGGTTGATATTATCGGGTTTCGTTATTTTTTTTTTGAATCCACGAGTTCTCTCGGTTCATTTGGTTCATTTGGAATCGAATCGAATCGAATCGAAGACGATCGGTTAATATTGATTTTAGGCTTCTTCTTCTTTTTTGGCTTTGTCTTGCTGTTGTTGTTGTTGTTGTTCCTGGAACGGAAAAACCGAAAACCATTTAGGATTTTTTTGGTCTCGTTTGCAATCGTTTTTGGTGTGTCTTCTTATAGTTCTTCTAGTTCTTCTCGTTGATGATTCGAAGGAAGAAGAAGAGGAAATGGAAATTGCGTAACACCACCACAACAACAGTGGTTAATTATAGTGTGTTCCATAACACAAAAAAATATTTGTCCTCCCTCTTTCTTGATGGGACAACCAAAAAGCTTTTTGGTCCTCGCCAACATTTTGGAACATTTTTGGAACACAAACACACACACACACCAAAACACAAAAAGTGCTTCTGGTTTGCTTTGGTTACGCAGCCAAGCAAGCATTTGCTTGTGGTTACAAACACACACGCCACATTAAATCAACCAAAAAAAAACATTGAATGCATTTAACCCATGGCAGAAATGTCATGGAACCATCATCATCATCATCGGAAGAGCAAAAAAAAAAGAAAAAGTTTCCTGGAACAAAACACACAGGTTTCCTCTCTTCTTCTTTGCCATCTTCAGGGGTTGTTGACTTAGTGTGTTGCATTGGTGTGCAGCAGCCAGTGAAAGCCAGGTAATGTAACACCGAAAATGGAAAATGGAACGAGCGAGCGAGCACTATTTTTGAATCGATTTTTGGTTTAATGGCAATTATCATTATCATCGTTATTATCATGGTTATTATGTTCATCATGTTGGATCATCGTTGAATGGTGGAATGGTTGATCCAGACGGAAATCAATTAAATTTTGTCGTCGTCGTCGTAGGTAAAGGATGGAAAATACAGAGTGAAGCCATTCGAAATCGAATCTTTTGAGAACATTCGAAATCGAACCTTTTTGAAAACATTCGAAATCGAACCTTTTGAGAGCGCATTCGAAATCGAATCTTTTTTTTCGGTACATTGAATTGACGTATTTGGATCACGCAGGGATCAAGGAACAGGGGGCCGGCCAGTTGTTGGTCTTGAAGAACCACTTGATCCATTATGTACATCTGTGCATCTACAAATTCAATGGTGTGTTTGGTGTGTGTGTGTGGGTGTGTATGTGTGGTGCTGATTGGTCGTAGGCGTTGATGTTGTCGGCGTTTCAATCCGATATCCGATCCGAGAATTTCGCGGTAATCAGCCAGAAAAGTGGCCAGCCATCAAGAATACAGGATTCCACGAAGGCAATTTGATTGATTTTCCTTGGCGACATTCCTCTCGCTCGCTCTCCCGCTTGATCTCCTTCACATCACCACAATCCACCACCACCGCCGACACACGACGACCACACATTTCCACACAACCACTGAATGTGATTAGCTTTAGTTTTCTGCGGATTTTGTTGTTGTTGTTTTCTTGCTTGGATTCTGTCGTTGTCGTTGTTGCTGATGCGGTCTGATTTTCAGTTAACATAATTGGATTCTTCATCTGCCATCTGCAATAATCACGGCCGCTGATCACGACAGATGTAGGACAACCATCCGATCCAGGAACAACACCAGGATACAGGGAGCCACTGCCAATGCCATTCGGATAAGTTTCCCTCGCTCTCTCGTTCTCCCTTGGGAGCAACCGAACACCAGAAGAAACAAGAAACAAGACACTGCACCGTGTACAACGTACAACCACCAAACCGCCCACTCCCTCACCCACTCGAGGATTTCGGATTAATTGTATAATTTGTTGATCGCGGTACCACCGGTCGCGGCCGTTGTTATAGTGGTGGATGTATCCAGTGCTACCACATCAAAATCACATTTATAACCATCATCATCATCGTAGCCTGTTTTTGGATCAGATTTGGGCGTGATCCCGATGGATGTGGGCGTTTGGCCAGCCATCAACGGAAGCGTGGATAAATCGTCCACATAGGATTGATGCGGATCATCATCATCATCCTTCAAGGCATCATTTTGTAATTGTCGTAATTGCCGTTCGATGCTCATCGAACGTCTTGTGGTGGATGGTGTTGAAATGGAATCAAATTCTTCCACCACCACCACATCATCCTCATCATCCGATGTTTCTTTCGGGGTGATTGTTGTAGCGGTCGTTGTTGCTGTTGTTGTTGTGGTTGTTGGTAATGTATCACCACCACCACCACCCGTACCATGGTCAAGATGATGATCATCCGGAAAGCCCGACATCCCCAGATGATGATGCGGCGAATAATGATGATGATGATGGAACAACGGTGATGTTTGATCATGAAGCTCGAATTTTGGACTACCATGACTTGATGATATGGTTTCAATGACAATTGGATCACAATGATGATGATATCTGGATAGAATTGGTCCGCTTGTCTGTGGTCTTGGTGGTGATGGTTTCAGAGCCGTGGCCGAGGCCATGTCGATCGAGGTCGCCGCTGGTGATTTGCCGCCACCAGCGGTTGTTCTGGTGAACATCGAACTATTTTTCCGGCTTCCTTGAAGTCCTAAGTGTATGAGAGGGAGTGAGAGGGAGTGATTAGAATCAAGAAAGAGGGCGTGGCAGAGAACTGATCAACGAATGGATCACGCCCCTGGATCGCGTCTTACCTTGATACAAAGCTCGCAACAATTCCCAAAGATACACTTGATTCGATCTATTCACTTCCATTGAATGGATGGCATCCAGCGAAACCATCGTTTCGATATCACGTACATCCACAATATGTCCATCGGATAGTTGAAATTCTCGGGGAAGCGGATTATCATCCACCACATCATTAGTATTACTACCACCACCATCGAAAGGCTGAATTATTATTGGATCATCATTTATTGTATCACAAGTGGACGGCGTTGTTTTGGTTCTTCCCGAATAACTTTGATGATGATGGCGGTGGTTACCATGATGCTGCTGGTGCTGGTGATGATGATGGTGGCTTTTATTATCATTAATCATCAATTCTTCAGCCAACCCGAATTCGGAAGGCGGCTGATGGCGATGATGCTGTGCTGGCGGCGGTGGTGGTGCCGGTTGATGATGGTGATGGCCATAATCAGCCAGATCTTTATACGTGGCCAAACGATCCAAAAGCAATGTCCTCTCTTCATCATCGTTCTTGATCTTCTCCTTCAAGTAGCTAGAAACGAAAAAACGGAAATCCGAATTGGATTAAGGATTTGGAACACTTGAGGGAGGGGAGGGGCAAGAGAGCTAGGAAGGAGATAAATTACCGATTCTCCAAATAAAGCGCATCAATATCATTGGACATTTGAGGATTATGCGGTTGCGGATGCGGATGATGACCGGCACTAGGTGTAAGCGATCTAGGCCCAGCGCCCAGCGGATTATTATGGTATGGATTCAATAACTCATTCGGTTCCGGTGTTGTATTATGATGAGGAGACGGATTGAGATTTAAATTTGGCAAAAATTTAATCATCGATATCAAATGTTCATTCAATTGTTCATTCTTGATCCGCACATTATTCCGTTCCATAATGGCCTCCTCCTTTTCCACCAACAATGTTTGTATATCACGTTCTAGGATTATCACTTTTTCTTTGAAAAATTCAAGCTCGTCAAGTAAATTTTCTTCATCAAACAATTTCGGGGTGTTAGTTCTGGTTCTGTTGTTGTTCGATTGTGATTCGGTCGTGGTCGATATGTTTGGTGTTGTTGCTTGGTGGTGGCCGCCAACCATCTGTTTGGACATCTGACGCATCTGGCATTGTACCAATTTAAGATCACCTAAACGGAAACGGGAAACGGAAAAACGAGAACAATTAGAAACAAGAAACGATTAAAACCCGGATCCGGAATCGGAATTAACAATAGCATTGGCACTGGGCGGCCATCATGTATATTGTCAATGATTAATTAATTCCAAAAATTAATCCCACACATTATTATGCAACATACTACTACTGGATTAACATTTTTTTTGTTCGTAGTTTGACATATTTCCATTTATTAATTTCGATTTGTAATTGAAATTCGCCGTTCATTCATTCAGATTCAGATTAATCTAAATTTCTGATCGTCGCCGGGTTTTGATAAATGACCCGCGTCTAGAGAACCCGGCGACTAGAGAACTCGGCGATTGTGTCTGTCGGTGGTGTGTATTGTGTATAAAAAGCTGAAACGAGACGACGACAAGATCGAATCGAAACAAAACGAAACATTTGACCAGAAATCAATTGACATTCATCATTCTGGTCGTTCGTTCGTTTAACATGAAACGTTTATCACACCACGACGGCGGTGGCAGCTGCCGTTTTAAATGTGTTGTTCCAACATTAACATTAATGATAATACTATTTGTTGGATCGGTTCCCATTCGACCATGCCAATCGCGTCCAATCATCAACATTGATCATGATCATGATCATCATCATGGATCGCGTGACAATCAACAATCATCATCATCATCGTCAAAGACGACGGCGGCGGCAGCGGCAGCGGCTTCTGCTCGGGCTGCCAGTGCCATTCAGCGGGACGGATCATCCATTATTATTGAAACACGTATGGCCGGTACCATCAACGAAGTTGAATGGTTATTACATCAACTAGTGGATATT